>PVJD01013335.1:0-34566 GCA_004026545.1 Mormoops blainvillei
CTCCTACGGAGCCCGCATGGATTCCTGGCTCTTCCTGCCAGCTCACGAGCCACCTGATGGAGAGTCTGGGGTAGAATTTTATTCAGGGGACAGCAAACGCAGCAGTGTCACCTGCCTTCTAGTCTGAATCTGGCATCCCCTGTCATCTCAATGCTATCCCCATTCTCCAGATCTTTTTTTAAAAGATTTTATTTATTTACTTATTTAATTTGTAGAGAGAGAGGGGAAGGGAGGGAGGAAGAGAGGGAGAGAAACATCAATGCGCGAGAGAGAAATATCCATCAGGGGCCTCTCGGGTGCCCCCAACTGGGGCCCTGGCCTGCAACCCAGGCACATATCCTGACTGGGAATTGAACCAGTGACCTTTCAGTTCACAGGCCAGCATTCAATCCACTGAGCCACACCAGCCAGAGCCCCATTCTTCAGATTTTTAAAAATTAATTGCAGGGGGTATAAATAAGCTAACGTGGACCATGTGCTCCAGATATTGACGATCTTCAATATCTCCTGTTGTATAGCATAAGCCAGCAGGGGCCGGAGCCAGGATAGGGCAGTAGCAGTCCCTACAGGATTTGAGCCTGGCTTGTCGGCTTAGAATGGATTGGACTGTGTCCCCTAAAAAGATATGTTGAAATCCTAACCCCCAGGACCTGTGAATGCGACCTCATTTGAAAGCAGCCCTTACAGACCTAATCAAGTTCCGCTACGATCTCTAGGGTGGGCCCTGATCCAATATGACTGTGGCCTTAGGAAAAAGGGAGGCTTGGGCATGGAGACAGACACACAAGGAGGACGCCATGTGAAGCGGAAGGCGGAGATCGGGGTGATGCATCCACTGGCCAAGGAACCCCAGTGATCACCCCCAAACCCTCCAAAGATGGGAGAGAAGCAGGGAACGGATTCTCCCTCAAGACCTTCGGAAGGAACTAAGCCTGCCAAAACCTTGACCTTGGACTTCTGGCCTCCAGAACTGTGAGACAATCAATGTGTGTGGGTTAAGCCACTCGGTTTGGCGCAGGGCAGCCCTAAGAAATGAATGTAGTGCCTACGGGAGTGGGGAGGGTGGGGGGCTTCAGTAGGGTGCTGGCTGTCTCCCTGTCTGTCCATTGCCATTTAATTAAATGATGTCCAAGGTCGCGGGCTGTTTCTTCCAAGGACTGGCTTCCCCAGGGTCCTATCCATGGCCCATGGTTCTCCCCGGATGGCCTCATGGTCTCACATACTGTATATTAGGTGGTTCTCACATTTTTATTTTGGGGCCAGAAACTTCCCTTTCGACAACAACAACAACAACAACAAAGCTAAACAACAGAATAACTTTAAAAATTCCACAAGCAGAGAGTGCTGAGCCAGGGAAGCTCCACCAGATGTTTAAAAATATTGTGAAGCCTCAATAAATAACACGGTGTGATCCCAGTACATGGAAAACAGATTAAAGAAATTGCCTAGAAAAGTCAGCAATGAACAGAAACCCATTTGAGAATTTAATGTATTTTGAGGGTGGCCTAACAAATTTGGAATGAAAGGTTGGATTTTTGGCCAACAATATTGAGCCATCTGGGAAAAAAAGAATAAAAGCATGCCGGGGGAGGGGGGGAACTTAACCTGTTAAAAACTTAAAAATTAAATAAATGTAAAAGGCTCGTATGTCATTTTGTGTTGTGTGTGTGTGTATGTGTGTGTTTTAAATATGGAATCCTACAAACTTCGGCAACTTGCTTTCTTTTTTAAATCTGCTATGTAGGAAACATCTTTGCAATCCCTTTGGCAGTTGCAAAAAGTTCCATCGAATTGGTCGATGATGGCACATGCATTCTCCAACTGAAGGCTTTTAGGTTGTTCGCTGGTTTTCGTTCCTATAAATAATGCTCAGAAGAATGTCCTTGTCGCTAGTCTCTATCGCCTGTAGTGTGGTAAATCTTTATGCCTGCGTACTACTGTGGCTTCTTTAGGATATATTATTAGAAGTGAATTTGCTGTGTCATGGAGTATGCATTTCAACTCAGGACGGGTGACTTGTGACAATGTTGTGTTCTGTCCAACCTTGTATGAACGTCCATTCTCCCGCGGTCTTGCGATCAGAGGATGGCCAGCGTGCTGCAGGGGGTCGCGAGGCTGCTCCCGACGCCCCAGCTGACTTCCTGACTCCTTAGCCCCCACATTGGTCCAACTCTCGGCTTCCCCGCCCCCTGGCGGAGAGCAGGCCATCTTTCCAGGGGTAGGAGGGAGGGACTGAAATGTCTGGAGAAGGGGTGGGTGACAGGCCTCAGTGAAGGGTGTGGAATCCAAACCCGCCCACTCTTCCCATGCCTGAGCCTTTGAAATCTCCACCTTCGGGAGAATTCCTCAGCAGGCCACCCCTGACTCTGGGGCTGTTCCTAGGCCCCACAGGCTCCCAGCCCAAGGTTGCCCTCCTCTGGACACAGGAGAGATGGAGACAGTGACAAGGACCCAGTCAGGTAGAGATGAGAACAGATTAATACTGAGACAGATAGAGGCATAGAAGTGTCGGAGGAGAAACAGAGAGAGAGGACACCCATCATGCCCCTTCCTGTTTCCAGGTCTGACTGAATCACTTTCCCACCAGTTTTCAGCCTGACACAAAGGGTCCGGCAAGACCCAGCTGCTACCCACCTTTTGCTCCGGGAACACTGACCTCAGAGTTCCCCATGTGACCGGGGCCTTCGCAGCCTCAGGCTTTTTTGCATGTTCTCCTGCCTCCACAAGGATGCCAGCTTCCAGGTGGTTCCTCTGACCAGTGCCTCCTGATCCTTGCAGTCTTAGCAAAATCTGTCCCCTGACCACTCTGGGCATCTCGCCACGGCTTCTGGTATTTTCTGGGAGTCACGGCCCTGCCATCCCACATGCCACTGCCGTGAAAAGGTGACTTATCACCTTGCGTTAGGGCTCTCTGTGAATGTCCGAGCTTCACCGCAGGAGATGGAAGGTGTTTTTTCAGCTCTGAGGACACACACCGTGGACTCGTTAATCTGACTGAAAACCCCACTCCAACACCTCCCGTCTGTGTGACACTGGGCATATCACTCCCCTTCTCCGATTTTCAGTGATTTCATCTGGAAAGTCAGGATGACGAATCCTACCTGATGTGTCCTGAAGACATCAGAGGCTGCCTTTGCCTCACGGTGCTGAGCATTCGCTCCCTTGCTTTTATGGGGGATCTCTAATGTCCACCAGATTTCTGCACACCGAGGCACTAGAATTGTTGATCAGAAGTCAATAAATGGTTATTAATATTTATCGGCGCAGCCTTGGTCAGTGCGATTCAGTTGGTCGGAGCGTTGTCCCATAACCAAAGGGTCACAGGTTCAATTCCCGGTCACGGTACATGCCTGCGTTAGGGGCTTGGTCCCTGGTCGGGGTGTGTTCAAGAGGCAACCGATCGATGTTTCTCTCTCACATCAATGCTTTTCTCCTTCTCCTTCCCTTCCCCTCTCTCTAATATCAGTAAGTGTGTCCCCGAGTGAGGATAAAAAAATTAAAAGAATATTTATCGGCACGTCTCACATGCCAGGTGCGGTTTGTAGACTATCTCAGTGACCTCTCTCATCCACACTGGGCTGTCAGCACAGGTGAGGATGCTGAGAGCAAGACCGGGGGACATCACTGGCTCTAGGTCCTGTCACATGTACTGATCTGTTGTCCTTTTCCACCTGTAGTGTTGGTGGCCGGTCCAGGTCCCCCATAGCAGTTCTGTTCACTCAGCCCCCAGCTACTGTGAACTTTGTGCATTAATTGGGCCTTTTTTTTTTTTCCTTCGGTATTTGCAGGGCCTTGACATGTGGGGCCTGGTTGACACCGGAGGGACGGCCCTGACAGGGCCAGCCAATTCCTAGAGGAAATCAAGAATCACTTGTGCAAAGGCCTTTCCTATGTGAACCAAGCAATCCATAGCCCAGACTCCCAACCACTTCCCTTTTCAAGCCTTCACACTCCAGGACGTGACTCCTCAGCCCGATCTCCCCAGGTCCAGGTTCCAGACACCTCAGGACACCCACAAAGTTGCTGAAATTATTCCAGTTAGCCAACCTGAAGTCTGCTTACCCTGCCCCATCTGTTCCTTCTTGAGGAAACCACAACAAATGCTCTCTCCACGATTCCCCTCTCCCCCTCTGCCCCCTGGCGGACCCTGGGGCATCCCCATGTGGACTTACAAGGCCTGGGGTGCTCCCCCCTTTTGGGATCTGTGAGAATAACTGTGTCTTTTGTGTGTGTGTGAGAAGGGAGGGGGGGGAGAAAGAGAGGGAGAGAAACATCAATGAGAGAGAGAGAGAGAGAAACATCCTTCGGTCGCCTCTCATAGGCACCCCCAACTTGGACCAAACCCAAACCTGCAAACCAGGCAAGTGCCCTGAGCAGGAATTGAACCAGAGACCTTTCGTTTTGCAGAATGACGCCCAACCCGCTGAGCCACATCCATCAGGGCTAACAAACTGTCTTTTCAACAGCAATCATCTGATCTGTTGACCTCACCCTGAATGATAATCACATCTACTTTTTAAAACACTTTGTTGCTAACAGATTACCCTGTGACCCTCCCAGGATTGCTCTGGGGGTCTAAGTGCTTGGGAGTTTGTGTCCCAGCCCCTTCTCAGGACACATAGCGCATGACTAGCTAGAGAGGTGTAGTAACAAGTCTCCGCATATGACCCTCACTGACCATGCCACCCCCGCCCCCATATTAACACATTTGAGTAGTTCCCTCCCATATTCAGCCTGGGTTGGCCTGACTCACAATAACCAATAGCAAATGGTGGAAGTGCCATTGTGCCTACTCCAAGTTCAGTCTTTAAGAGACTGGTAGCTTCTGCTTCCCCTCCTACAGGTGCTCACTTGGGGGAAGCCCTGAGCTACCACGTAAGGAGCGCATGTCTCTGTCGGAGAGGCCACGTGGAGGGGAAGAGCACTGAGGCCACACACAGAATGAGAAAAGTCCTGCTGCCCCCAGCCCAGCTGAGTCCAGCCCAGTTGCCATCCCTGCCAAGGCTCCAGACACATCTGAGAGCGCCATGTTGGATCTTGCAGCCCTAGCTGACATCAGATGGTGCTGAAGAACTGCATGGCTGAGCCCAGTAAACCCATGGAATTGTGAACAGCTGAAGAGAGTTATTATTTCAAGACACTACGTTTTGAGGTCGTTTGTTATCCAGCTTTGAAAACCCAATCCGGGATCTCCGTTTGCCCTAAAGGCCCGGTTCCCTTTGCCTCACGGTGGGAAAGACTCTGCAACTTAGTTTATCCTCAGGGATCAGGCTGAGGTTGGGACTCCGTCTGACATCACGCTCCCATTGGTCTTCTTCCCCTTCCATCTCCCGTTTCATCCACTCCCTTTTGGTTTCTCCTGGGCGCCTTTCTTTAATAAATCATGGACACATCGATCTTGTCTCAGGCTCTGCTTCCAAGAGAGTCCGACCTTGGACACAACGTTTCTGATTTTCTCATTTCCAACCGAAGGCCAAGGGTCTCCTTCTCGATTCTCCCTCCCCACTCTTTCCTGCCCCTCTCCTCTATCCAAAAAAGCATGCACACACCGCCTTCCAGATGCCCCAGCAACTGGCAGTCACGTCGTGGGTGGGATGAGGAGAAAAAGACATCCAAGAGGTCTCCGAAGGAAGCAGCAAGCAGGTTGTTTGCCCCGGCAAGCAGCAAATGAAACCTCCCTCCCCCCACCACACAACCATGGAGGTCAAGCAGGCGAAAGTCAGGTGGTTGGCATGTCGGCAGCACTTAGGGGCCAGGTGGAGACGAAGGCTGTTTCTGATTCTGGGTCTCTGGTGGGAGGGGATTCTGCTGGGTCTGCCAACCCCTCCCTCGGGGAGTCTGTCTTTGTGACCTCCCCATCCCTACCAGTTCTCAGTCCCTTGGAAACCCAGAATCTATCACCATGGACCCTCCAGCAGGTCCCACAGCCGGGTGCCACTGGAGTCAGATAGATCTGCAGAGAAGATGCTGGGGGCTGGGGGACCACAGCCCAGCGGAGGCCCCCCACTCAGAGCTTCCAGCCAGTCCAAGGAATCCATGGGGCCCCTGGGAGATGGGGACGGGGAGTTTGTGGGGGATGGGAGCGAGGAAGAGAAGACAGATGAGAGGCCTTCGGAGTCTGGGGAGGGGGACAGCACATCGAAAGAGCCGGGGAAGTCCAGGGGGATAGGGGGCAGCAGGTCTGCAAGGGAAGAAATGGAGTGTGAACTTAGGAAGGCAGGGATCCGGACCCCAGCCCCCTAGAGGTTTCCTGTTTCCAGGAGTCCAGAACCTCAGCCTCCTTTACTCCTAAATCTAGGAGCTCGGCTCTTACCATCAGGCTCCATCTGATCCTCCAGGATGGCATCGATGCCGCGGTTCGGAAGTAGCTGCGGACGGGCAGAAGCGGAGTGAACCTGGGACCCCGGCCCGAATCCTGACCAGAGACCATGCACTAGCTCCCTCCCTCTCACCTGCGCCCTCCGGATCGCTTCCTGCAGCTCCTCCTCCAGAGTCAGGGCTGCTGAGGCTGGTGCTGAGGAAGGCGTCAGCGCTGGAGCCGGAGTCGAAGACGAAGCTGGCGCCGGAGACGGACACGGAGTGGTCGCAGGGGTTCCCGCGGCACGAGGAACAGGCTGCCGGGGAGATGCCGGGCTTGGCTTGGACTGGAACCCAGAGAGGATGTTTCTATAAGCCACGACCAACTGGGCGCAACCTGTGCCTCCGCCCCCTGGTCCTGTCCCGCCCCTTCACTCCTCGACCTCGTCCTCTGCCACACCCCTTACTCTCTCATTGGCTTCTCTTCCCCCCTTAGCCACACTCCCCACACCTCATTGGCTATACTTTTCTCGAATTCCCGCCCCATCCTGCTATGTCTTCTCCTCGTTAGTCCACACACCCCGCCCTCACCGAGCCCTGCCGTCGGGCGGCTACGAGGGCCTTAGGCCTTAGGCGTGGCCAGGGAGCACCCGCGGGACATTCCTCGCGCCTTGGCTTCTGCCGCTCTCGGGACGGGGCCCCTCCACGCATGCGCTCCAGGAGCATCGACTTGGTCCCGGACACCGGGAGGCCCCGCAGGCGCAGCTGCTGCCGGAGCTCTGAGACCTGGGGCGGGGGGGCGGGGGAGAGGCCGTGCTGGGCGGTCTCCAGGGCGCAGGAGGATGCAGGGGCTGGACAATTGGAAACCGAGAGAGGAGGGACTGGAGACCCCAAGTCCTGGGTCTCTGATGGGGCCGAGGCTTCAGGGTTAGGCTTGTGCGTCCGCAGCGAGGGAGAGGGCAAGCCCGGGAAGTTGCTCTCCACACTCACCGTCAGCTCCTCCAGTTTCAGGGTCTGAAGTTCCAACTTGCGTGGAGGAGAGGAGGGGTTGGAGACTCCTGGGAGGGAGGGAGGGAGGGGAGTGGGCTTCATCCTAGCGATAGTGGTGAGGGGGAAGCAGAGGTTAGAGGGCGCACCCAGAGAAAAGGCGTTCTTGGGTCCCTACAGACGGGGACTCGTGAAGAAACAGGAAAATATGGGCCCAGAATTCTGGGTCTCCTAGGGCGCAAGCCCAGGAGGCTAGTTGCTGTGCATGGGAGAGGAGGGGCTGGGGCCTCAGACTCGGGTCTGAGGCCGGGACTTCTGGAAACTGAAGGAAGAGGGGCTGGGGACCTGGACTCTTTTAAGTCCAGTGGGAGAAGGGGACTAAGGGCGGAGTCCGCGGACCTCGGACTCTGGATCTGAAGGAGGAGGATGCTGGGGGCTTGAACTTCCTGGAGGACCGAAGTGGAGGTCATACCTGGAAGGCGGCTGCTGTGATTTCGTCTCTTCACACAGAGGCGGCCCAGGGGGACCCTCAGCCAACCCTTTGGCCTGGGGGTCTGCCCTAGACCCCTGTCTTGGCTCTGGGGGCACGTACTGGTGGTATGTCAAGTTCCCCTTGGGTTTGGCCTCCCTCCAATGATGGGAGATCTTGGGAAACTCCTGAAAAGGCAGGTGTGATATCACATGCTTCAGCTCCATTCCTACTTCCCGGCCCCAGAGTCCCACACAAAGTAGGGGGTCAGCTTGGCATCGCCAGAGAGGAGCAAAAAGACAAGCAGCGAGGAGGACCAAGGCAAGACTCTCAGAGGGACTTAACCTCACTCCAGTGGAGACTCACTTTTTTCAGAGACTTCCAAGGGCACCGTTGTGACTCAGGGTGCAGGACCCCAGGACTGGAGAGGAAAGGGGCAGGGCCCGAGGGTGAGGCTGGGGTGGGGGCCAGAGCCAGGCCTGAGGCTGAGATCCAGGGATCTGGATCTGAGACTGGAGAGGCGGCGAAGGATCCCGAGAGGCCTGCAGGCAGCATGGCGGCAGGGAGGAAGAAGGCTGTGTGGGGAGGAGGGTCCTGGAGGCCTCAGACTAGCCCCTGTCCAGTGCGGGGCAACAGGACCAGAGAGTGGAACCCAAGCAGTGGGAGCTGGGTGCCTGGACTTCTGGATCTACGGACAGAGGGGCTAGAAACCCAGAGTTTTATATTCTCCAGAAAGGCAGAATCATGTCTTCAGCCACCAAGGGATGTGGTGGTGGCTGAGGATCGCGGATTTCTGGGGTTTTGCTGGGACAGGGGTGGCACAGCACTCCTGGCCTTGGGGAGAGAGAAGAAAGCCACGTCCTGAGGTTCGTATGTGTGCCAAATGTGGAGTCTGGGACGTTTCCTTCTGGGTTCATGCATTTCACCGGAGTAGGGGAAACCTAAGAGCTCCCAGGGGTGGGGTGGCAGGGGACCTGTATTCCTGAGACCTCTGGAGAGGGCAGGATGGGGTGTGTTTCAGTGACTCCTGGGGCATAGGGACGGAGGCTCAGACGCCAGCAAGGAAACCTGGCAGCTGCACCCGAGCATTGCCCCAGAGCAGTGGGGCCACCATCCCCTCCCTTTCAGGGCCCACACTTACTCGGGTCCTGATACCGTCTGTGGATCCGAAGCTGGAGGACTGTGGAGGGAAGAAGGGAGTGGGAGGAGAAAGGCGGGAAGGGAGTGTCCAGGAGTCTGGCCTGGCAGGCGGCTCCAGCTGCAGTTGTTGGCGGGACACGCGTGCCCAGCCCCCTCACACACACTCCATGCCGGCCTCCCTTTCCTGGGCCTCCCGCCTGCTCCCTGCCAGCGGAGCGCCAAGGGCCAGAGCCCTTCTGGGGCTAGGTGCCAGCCAGCATGCACGCAGGAGGCAGCCCTGCCCCCAGCTCCACCTGCCCCCTTCAGGAGCGTGTGCCCACCCCACCCTTGGCACAATCACCATCTTGGCAGCCTGACCATTTGCTCCTTGCCTGCTTGCATCCATGCCTTCCACTTTGCACATGCCTGCTGCCTTCTGTGCTGCCTCTGGGCCTCCCCACAGTCACCCCCTCTACACCCCCACCTTCAAACACGCATGTCCCTGGGCTTTAGTTTTGCATACGCGCCACTTTTGTGTACTTGTAGGTATCCTTTGACACTCTTCCCTCTTGGCTCACCCGGTCTTGCCACTCACTGAGCCACATTAACACGCTTATTTGCACATTCAGGATTTCATCCCTTTGCACTTTTCTGCCCTTTATACCCCTGCACTCTTTTGCACACTCTTTGCTTTTTGGGTATTGTGTCTTTGCACTCACCCAACCACATAAGCACACTCGTTTGCACACTTCGAGTATCCTTTGCCTACTCAGGAATTAACCTCCTGTTCCACTCATTTGCACACTTCCTACCTGCACTGGGACCTAAAATATAACTTTGACCGTTTCAAGGCTTGATAGCTCAGTCCCCTAACCCACGTTTCCATATTGATCGCTCCAAAATCTCCACTCTGTGCACTTCACTTTGCACACGTATCACTTTAAGCCCCAGATTCTTTGCAGTACCTGGACCTCTGAACACCCATCCCACGTATTCACACGAGTATCGCACTAGCCATTTGCACACTCATTGATTCAACACAACTTGACCTCTTTGCTGGGGCCTCCTTTATGCACAAGTGCTCTTTTGCATGGAAAACACATGCCTTGTGTGTCCCATCACCCCCTCCTACCTCGACCCGCCCTGCACACTCTCAGAGTTAAAGTATCCCGGGACCCAGAGCACCCCTTTCCCACAAGCACAGAGAGAAAATTCTCACCAGATCGGAACTTGGAGCGAATGATTTGGGAGCGCTGGGAGGAAGCCGCCAGGGTCATTGCCAAGCTTGGGATGGGGACCTAGACTGGAAGGAGGACAGGGCCCCCCCAGGGGGCAGGGTCAGAATGGTGGTTGGGAGACTGCCCCTGCATGTGAACACAGCTGGGAAAGAGCCCGAAAGACTTGGAGACAGGAGAGGCCCTGGGCCATAACTTCCAGATCCCCAAGGAGGAAGAGTCTGGGGACCCAGACTCCTGGGTCTGAGGGCCCCAATTCCTGGAGCCTGGGGGAGAAAGGACCTGGGATCCAGGACTCCTGGGTCCTAAGAAGGAGGACATTTGGGGCCCTGGTCCCCTGGGTCTATGAACGGAGAGGAAGGAGAAAGACCGGGACTCAATACTCTGAGAGGACTAGAATCCAACATCCTTGATCAAAAGGGGGAAAGGACCTGATAGGTCGGTCCCTGGGTCATGGAAAAGTCTCTCCCATCTGCATTTGTCAGCCACCATGGTCTGTGGGGAAAGGATGGTCCGGAGAGGGGACAGAAGAGTTAAGATGAGTCTCCCCCCTGCCACACCCCGTACCCCAGGGGCTTCTCACCAGGTGGTCTCCTTGTAGCAGTGCTCTGGGGCAGGTGAGTCCCGCCGTCTAGGCTGGAGGCCGCGGGCTCCACCCTACCAGCCTGGGACCCCCCTCACTTTGTTGGGGGGGTGGGGTGTGCCGAGAGCCCGTGAAGAGGGGCGGGGAGACAGAAGTCCCGCCTGGAACCCTGAGAAAGGGCGGGAGCACGGGCAGAGAGGGACTGGGGTGGGGTGGGGCGGACATCGGGGTTCCTTGGCTCGCTCCTCCTCCGCGTCCTGGAACTGCGGGGTCGGGCGGGGCAGCCGCAGGCCGACTGACAGAAGCAGGTGCCGGAGAGTGGCGCCGGGGCGAGCAGCAGAGGCAGGTGGTCGCCTCCCGACCCCGCAGGCAGGTGCCACCTGTCGCTTAATTTTTCCCTGACGCGGCAGCAGGAGTCGGATTCAGGGGAGTGAAAAGTTCAAACTGGAGCCCCGGATAGGAACCTGGATTCCTGGGTTTGAAGGAAAGGGGGCAGGGCCTGGGCGCCTGGGTCTGAGGGAGGAGTGAGCTGGGACCCCCGCCTTCCGGGTGCTGGGAATAGGGACAAGAGGTGTTGGGACTCCGCAGTGTGCCCGACAGGAAGAAAGACCCAGAAGCGGGCTGGGAACCCAGACTCTTGGGGCTGAGGGAGGAGGGGGCTGGACTGTGGATTTGCAGATCAAAACGAGAGGATGGCTGGTTCCCACTGGCAGGGCTGAGGGCCTGATATTTGGCAGAGCAAGCACAGAGCTCTGTCCTGAGATTCGTGGGAGGCCCCAGTCATCCTGGGTTGGATTACGTGCAGGAGGGCAAGCTGAGGCCGTGGCTATAAATACCTCCTCGCAGTCGGCAGGAGCCCAACACTCCAGGCAAGGGCCCTGGTGCTAGCTAGATTCCGCAGAAAATCATCATCACTAACGCTCCCCGGGTCTTAACAAGTGAGGCGTTGCCAATACCACAGATACCTTTATTTCTCCTGGCACTCAAAACCCAAGCCCACCTACCCACCGTCCCATCCTCTACGACCCCAAAACTCAAACTCCCAGCAGTCCAAGCGGGAAAAGAACTACAACTCCCAGAAAGTCCTGCGCTCCGGGGGGGCTCCACGGAGTAGAAGCCGATGAACTGTCAAGGCTCGCGCGTTCGTTTGCTATTGGTTTTCAAGGAGGCGTGGCCACAGGAGGCCCGTGGCGGTGATTGGCCGGAAGTTCCTGCTGCTCAAGATCCCAGAGGAGGCGGCGGAGTCTACGCAGTTCACGGTGGAGGGCGTCGTCCGTCACCGGCCCCGTGAGGCGCAGGCGCGAGCTGCCCAAGGGCAGGATGAGGGGAGGGTGGGAGGAGAAGCTTTCGAAGATGTCCCCTGTGAGAGCGAAAACACGGAGTTAAAGCCTGAAAATGGTCGTTAGGCAGCAGTGTCAAAGAGGGGCTGCGTCACACCCGAAGAGAAAAAACACTACAACCCCCAGCAACTCCTGGAGCGGGGGTCCACTCGAACGCGACTCTTGGAGCCCCCAAGCATCGTGGGAGTTGTAGTTCAGACTATGAAAGGCCACCGTTGCTTGGGAAACGGGTGATCGTGTTAGGTTCTTGGGTCTATGAGAAGGGAAGGGCTAGAAACTTAGTTTTACGGATTCCTTCGAATGAAGGTACTGCAAGATGACGGGGAGGGTAATTTGTGGGGGAAAGAAGCTGGGGGGTCTGAACCCCTAGGAAAACAAGGGAGCTGGGGGCCTGAACTCCTGTATCTTGGGGAGAAGGGGCTTGAGGTCCAGCACTTAGTTACTGGAGGGGAGGGCTAGGGGTCCAAAATCCTGAGTCAGAAGGTGGAAGGGGCTGGGGCTATGGATTCTTAAGTCCTGAGGACAGAAGAAAGCTGATAGCCCCGATGCCTGTCCCCGTTTCTCCTCGCCTGTGTCCACAGCATCTCGTTCTGTAGGGGGAGGGTCCCAAGCAGGTGGGGGCCCGCGGCCAGGACCCAGCTGGTAGTGGCTGAGCAGATGGTGGAGCTGAGCAGGGGTCAGCGTGGGGTGGTCAGTGCGTAGGCTGTTCCATGAAGCCTAGTGGGAAGATGAGGGGAGTAGGCTTTGGTCAGTATGGAGCAGCTGAGAAATCCTAAATGGAAAGCCCTCCGTAAAGGGAGTGGATGTAGTAAGATGCACTGGTGTGAGTGCAATGTCTTTTGGGCACTGTGAAGCCTGGTTGTCACCGAAGTAATGGTAGACCAGGGTGTGCTAACTTAGCTTTTTTTTTTTTTTTAATGAGATTTGCTGCTCTGTTTATTCTCATTCATTAATGAGAATAAATGAAGATAGGAGTAGCCAGGGATGGAGAAGAAACAAAATTAGCCATTCATTCATAGTACTGAAGCTGGTGATGAGCGCCTGGGAATTCATACTCCGCTGTGGCTACTTTCTGTTACCTGTTTGAAAACTTCCGCACCTAACCTAGCTGGCATCAGAATCATGAGCGTGGTTAAAACCAGAGCCTCTGGACCCAGACTGCCTGGATTCGCACACTCCGTCTTGGTGACTTACTACCTTCTGGCAAGTCACCATGCCTCACTCTCCTCACCTGTAAGTTGGGGAACATTAGAAAATACCTACTAGGGTTATTATGAATATTCAATATGGCCAGATTATAAAGGACTTAGAACACTGCCCGTGCTTATTAAATACTCCGCAAACGTTTGACAAATAAAAAATAAACAAATGAAATCCAGTGACCTAGTCATCCTGATTCTCAGTTTCCTTGTCTGAGAAAAAATTGACAATTAATAACCTACTTTACGGGGCATTCAACTAGAAGTGCCAAAAGGTGGCTGGCATGTAGTTTACGTTCAATGGGTGTTCTAACTATCCCGTTGCTCTCATACCAGGCTTCCTGAATCAGCATGTCTGAGGGGCAGGACCCTGGGAACTATTATTAATAAGTCCCACTGGGATTCAGATGCAGCCCAATTGGGACACTTGTTAGACACTTCCTTCTAGCTGCCAATGCATCATCAATGGTGTCTGAGCTGGGACTGGGGACAACATGGAGTCCGAGCGAAAATCGAAGGGTAAGCTGAATACGGAGGATGACTGAAGAGTCAGAGGTCAAGGGCCAGGAATCACCTTGAGCAGGGATGTGCGGGGCACGCAGAGCAGGTTCACAGCCATGGAGAGTTTCCGGAAGAATTCGGTGGCAATGTCTCCCAGACCGGCCCCCTGCAGCCAGTCCAAGACAAGGTCCAGGTTGGTCCGGATTTGGACAGCTCTAGACCATTGATAGAAAGGTCGGCCTTGACCTGTGGGGGAAGGGTATGAACAGCAATGGGTGCGTGGACCCTGCCCTTCTGCCTCCCAGACCCTTCCTGTCCTTCAGCTTGGGATCCAGAGCATGCTTTCCTGAGCCCCTAAAGGTTAGGCCTTAGCCTGTTATGTGTTTGACTTGACATGGATCTCAGTGGCCTGTCTCTGCCTCATTTCCCTTCCCAGTCTGACCCTCACCTCGTTCCATCAGTGAGTTGAGAAGGGATGCATTGGAGAAGAAGAACAAGTAGCCGAAAGTCTGCGACACAAGGTCCGGATGCAGCTCACACTGACTGGTCAGTTCCAGAGCTGCCTGGAACACGCCTAGTGTAGGTCTCAAGCCCAAAGGCATGGCCTCCAGCTCTGCGCCAGGTCCCGGAAGCTCTGCCCCACCTGTGAAAGGGTTACTATCCAGGAGAGCAGGCAGCGTTGAATACAGAGTCTAAGGAGATACAGAGATGCAAACAAGAGATCAGACTACAACTCCCTAGGAGCTGCAAGGTAGCAGCGCATGAAGACACTGGGGAGCTCCACCAAAGGTTTCTGGGAATCGTAGTCCATCCTGCCTTCAGTACCCTCAAGGTCTGTCTCCATGAGCAAATTCCTATTTTTCAGCTGGGTTTCTAGTATTCATCAGGCCTGGGACACCTCAAGTCTTAAGAAAGCCTTTGCAGAAGGTTCTTGGGTACTTTAAGACCACCCATGGTGCCTTAAGGGACTTATAAGCAACAGAAACAGCTCAAGGAGGACAAAGGATACCGAACAAAGAGGCCCCCTCCAGTCAAAGAATTATTTATCCAGAATTCCCGAAGGAAAGAGAAAGAATGGAGAGTCAGGAAGTAGGAGTGGGGTGGCAGTTAGCCAGTGGAAAGTGAGATGACAAGAACAGGAAATGAGGTCAGAGCCAGAAAAGAAAGAAAACCAAACTTGGCGGGGATGTACAGGAAGTGAAGCCTTGAAGACAAGGGGTTCGCAAATCAAGGCTCCTCGAGGGATATAGACTATCTGTCCCAAAAGAGCCCCTTTCATTTTACAGATAGGGAATCAGGGCCCCATGAGCCAGAAACCCTGAGAATTCCAGGAAGCAATATTAAGGTCAAGGGTGGTGACGAGGACCTGGGGCAGCAAGCAGCTCCTATAGGACGGACACTCCAGGGAGAAAAAGGTCTGTGACTCAGAAAAGGGAGTGAATTCTGAGATATAGAAAGTGAGGTCAGCAAACACAGGAAAGTGAGGACTGATTAAGGAGGACATTTAATTTAAATGACAGTAGCTAACACTACTTGATCTAGCTGTATCTATGCACCTGTTTATCTGTCTATCTATCTATCTATCTATCTGCCTATCAACTCATTAGTGACTGAAGAGTGAACTTAGGAAAAGGGAGCTTGAGATAGTGATAATGTGATATAATCAGATAGGGAAGCCAGACTCCCCAGAGGGGATAGTTGCAGAGACCAGAAGAGAACACAGGAAGGCAGGAAGTGACATAGGCTCAAACAGGAAGTGCTGTCAGAATAACAGAAGGGGAAGTGACAGCAGAGGAGCAGGAAATCTTGTGAGGTCCGATAGGAAGTGACATCAGAGCAATGTGATGTCGTTCAGAGGGGAAGTTAGGTGACGCTAAAGAGGAAGCAAGGGTCAAGGCCAACCTTGGTGAGGTAGTAGACAGACTGCTGGAACGTACACATGATGACCTCATCCAGGAGGGCCATGGCCTCGTCGCATAATTCCAAGTCACTGCAGAGCTGTGGGTCTGAGGATATGTCTGGGGGTGAGAGGGAGAACCAGGGGCTGGCAGATAGGGGCCCAAGTCCCCAGGTTCAAGAAACGGCAGGGGGCTTGGACAGGCCTGGGCCTGGGCCTGAGCTCACCCTCCTGGTCGGCCTCCTTCTCCATCTCCAGCACCTTCTCCTGCACAAAGCTCAGCAGTTCTGTGGTGTTGGCCATCCACAGCATGAGGGGACGCAGCTCCACAGACACAGCCTCGGGGGTCAAGGGCTCCTCGGGGACCCCCTCAGGGTGGCTGGGGAAGGAGGACGGGACCTGTGAGCCTTGCCCTACCCCACCATGTTGTCCAAATCCCGAGATTTGGGTCTAATTGCGGATTGCGTCTAGTGCCAATTTCACAGGTGGAAAAGTTGAGCCCCAAGGAAGAACAGAAACTTGCATTATATGACGCATGGCGCGAACAAAGCTGACTGCAGATCCCAACCCCTTCATCCCTCTACTGGCTTCTCCCCAGAATTTCTCTTACTTCCCCAGAATTTCTCTTACTTCTCTGGCTGACGGTCTCCAATTTCCTTAATCTTTTCCTGGAAAACAGTAAGATTAGAATCAAAGTGGGGGGGGGGGGTCAGGGAAACAGGCCCATGGGTTAATACCCTGGTTTTTCTAGAAGCCCCTTTTTAGGCAGAGACTCTCCCCACTTTTCAAATGGACTCTCAAGCTTCAGAATGGGCTCTCTTCTTATCTTTTTAAACACACACCTCTATGATTATGAGTGCTCTGTTTCCCTCAGGTCCACTTCTCAGAGTTTCTTCTTACCCCCAAGAAACTTTCTAAATCTTCTAACAGGCCCCAGCTTACTGGTATGTAACCCCCTCCCCCAATGGCTTCTCCCTGGTGCTTCTGGGTTTGTCCTCTCTCACCTCTAGGAGTGGTCTTGCCCACTACAGCTCCGAGCTTCAGACCCTGCCTCCCTTCTCACAATGGTCTCTTCCAACTTTTCATACACTGGAATCTCTTCCTCCCTCCCCATATCTCCATCTCCCAGAAGGGATTCTTCCATTATCCCACGGCTGCAAAGGTGGGTACTGCAGGTGGATGAATCCACAACTCCCAGCATCCCATCAGGCCCCCTGCTTTCAGCCCAAGCCCCCACTGAAGCACCATGAAAGACTAATGTCGCCCCACCCATCTACAAAACTGGGGTGAAAGGCGGTGCGGGTGGCGAGGGGTGTGTGTGTGTGGGGCGGGGGGTGCAATGTGGAAGAACCTGGGATGGAAACGCGGCTGGGCAGTGGTAGGGTCGCTTACCCAGACAGCCTCTTTGATAAGACGGGCCAGGCGGCCCAGCAGACGCGGCAGGTGGCCAAGCTCCAGCTCCCGGGCTGAATGCTGCACGCACAGAGCTAGCAGCGTGGCAGGCCCGAGTGGTGGCAGGTCCCCGGCGCCAGCGGCAGCGGTGCGCACGATCTCGCCGAGCAAAGCCTCCTCCTCGCGCGGCCGGAAACGCAGCACAGGCTCGCGGCCATCCAGGTAGGCAGCCAGCGCCTCGCCCCGCTCCTGCAGGCCACGGCCACACAGGCGGCAAGAGAAGGCCCAGCCAGGACCCGGAGGCGCGACCCCGGAGCGTGCAGGCAGCCATGGCGGCCGCGTTGGCCCCGAGCCCCCAATGCGGGGGTCCTTGTACATGAACAGGAAGTGCTCGCCCAGCCCCAGCAGGTCGCCCGGGTGCAGCTCGGCCTCCCGCAAAAGGAGGCACCCGTTGTGCGTGACCGGGGCTCCCCGGGATGGACGCACCATGGCGGGGGGCTCAGGGCCGGCACGCACTGTGCAGTGACGTGGCAGGATGTCTGGGGCGTTGAGAAAGGTGTCCACATACGGGGCGGGGGACCCACCACGGGCCGAGGAGTTCCCACCGCGGCCAAACACATGCTGCTCCCTTGTCATCACATAGACCACGAAGTCCTGGAGGGAGTGTGAAGATGCAGTAAGAACTTTGTTCCCAATGAATGGATGCTCTCAAAGAGGTCTCCTCACGACAGCTGACTCTCCCAATCAACCACCTCCCTCGCATGCACACTTCCACGGAGATCTCCTGGGATCCCAAAGGACTCATCAATTACCCCCACCTCCCGGGAGTGGACTCTTCTATAGGCACTTGGTATGGCAGGCTGGCCCGTGACACCCAGCCTGAAGACCTGATACTTACACGGAAACTCCTTCTTGACATGGACTCTACCATTTCCCTCCCTCAAAAAATGGATGCTTCCCAGATCTTTCTCCAATAGATTCTCCTGTCTTCTCACCTCCTCTGAATGGACTGTTTCAAGACAATCCCTTCCTACATCGGACTCTCCCGTGACATCCAGCACAGAGAATGGGCACTTCCAAAGACACCGTGCCCCCCCATGAATAAAATGGACTACACCACTGCCCTCTCCCCGCCGGCCCGCCCCGCCCCGCCCCGCGTCAGAGAATGGACCTTTCCAAGGAAAGTTTTCTCCAGGGATCATTCCCTCTTTCCCTACCCCTGGTCCCACTTACCCATCACTCCACCCCCATGATGGAGGATTCCAGAGACTTTTCTCCTTCCAAAAATAGTTTCCTTCAATATTCCCAAAGCAAGGAATGCACATTTTTTAAAGAGACTCCCCTTTTGAACAAGGACTTCTTCCATTATCTCCGCCCCATAAATGTACACTTCCAAGAAGACCCCCTTTCTACAATGGACTCTCATTTTTTTTTCCCACCCTGTGATGGATTTGCTTCCAAGGGGACCTATCCTACAATGGACTCACCTGTTACCCCCTCTGCCATGATAGGTGTTTCCAAAGCTACTCTCCCATCCATCAGTGGAGGCTCTCAATATTTCCATCCCCCAAAAGGATGTCTCCAAGGACATTTCCATATAGTGGTACTTCTATTAACCCCACCATAATAATCCATGTTTTCAAGGAGGCCCTCTTCTTATAATGGAGTGTCCCATTTCACGCACCAAATGAAAAGGTACATTGCAGAAGATCCCTCCCAAAAAACGACTCTCCCATCTCCATCCTATAAAAATGGAAGAGCTCAGACTGACTCCCTCCTTAAAACAGGCCCTTCTGCTCTCCACTCATGTCTGAGAGAAATCATTGTGATATTCACAAATCCTCTTCCTGCACCAAAGTCTCCCATAGTACCTTTACCTGACAGATGGACTGTCTAAAGAGGCCCCTTCCTACAATGGGTTTGCTCATCTGCCTCTCTAGAAAAATGGACCTTTCCAGTCTGACCACCTTCTGGAGGGAGAATCTCCCATTTGCCATCCCTGTCTAAAGGAAAGGAATGATCTAAAATATATGAACCCCGCTTCTAAAAATAGGCTCTCCTGTTCCTTAAACCAAGAAGGGATGATCCCATAGCACATACAATGAACTTGCAAGTTACGGCCACCCATAAATAGAGAAATGCAAATAAATTCCTTTGTATAACAGAGTCGCCTCTTACTCTTGTTTCCAAGGATTGGACACTTCCAATAAAGCCTCTTTCTTCCAAAGGAATTTCTCATGAACTTCACCCAAAAGAATGGATGTTTCCAATGTTTCCCCTTCTTCTGATAACAGACTGTCTCATATGCCCCCCCCCATAGATCCTTCCAATCTGACCACATTCCCAAAATAGTCCCCCCTTTCTCCAGTCTTGTCTGGAGGAATGGGCTGTTTTAATAGATATAAACCCCTTCCTCCAATGGACTTACCCCATCCACTTGCCCACCCCATTGCTTCAACAAAGGAAGGAATCCTTCTGTGCAAGCTCTTCTCTGAATAGCCTTAAACTCTCACCCATATACACAGCCAAGCTACCAGCCCAACTGCATCTCTCTGATAGTAAAAATGGAACTGTTCCGTTAACCTCACCACCTTCCAGGACTTTCCCATTGATCCCAATGGTACCAGTGTTAGCAAAAACCAACAACACCCTAAGGATGGCTCTCCTACTCACCACGCAAAAATGAGTATTGCCACTAACACATTACAGTTCTGTGACCCCTGGCCGCTAGTCCTTTCTCCCTCTCTGCCCCTTAATAAACAAAGTCTATTGCCACCCAAATGTGTAAAATAGAAGGATCAGTATCACCTGCCCCCCATCAACGATAATCAAATCATTCCAATATAAACCACCTTTTTAAAAAGCGTGCCCTGACTGATGTGGTTCAGTGGGTTGAGCGTCGTCTTGGAAGCAAAAGGTTGCGGGTTTAGTTCCCGGTCAGGGCACGTGACTGGGTTGCGGGCCAGGTGCCCAGTTGGGGGTGTGCGAGAGGCAACTGTTAGATATTTGTCTTGCTCATTGATGTTTCTCTCCCTCTCTTTCTCCCTCCCTTCCCCTCCCTCTAAAAATAAACACATAAAATCTTTTAAAAAGGATTAGTCCACTCCTCCACTGAACACACAGGCTTACCCAGAAGACAGACTCTTCTATTACTCCCCCTCAAGAAATAGACACTTTCAGGCAGGCCTCCTTTCTACAATAGGCTCTCCCACTGACCCTTGAGGAAAGCAGTGCTTTCCCCCAACTTTGAGTGAAAGGAACTCTGTCTTATGCTTTGTGGAATCTTTTCTAGTCATCTATCCTCCACCATTCCTACTAGTCTCTCTGATAATATCTCCTACCTTGCTGGAACCACACCTTCCAGCATACCTGAGACTACCATGACCCAAGGAATTCTGGGGGTGTAATTTTGTCCTCCTTTAACCAAAGGGTGGAGCCTAGGGCGCCCTCCTTAGGAGAGGCCATGCTTACCTGGGCATCCTGGTATCCCTGAAGCAGCAGGAAGTAGGGCCGGTTGCTGGGAGCCTGAATGAGGCACTGAGTCAGCTGATCAAAGTCGCCAGGGTCTGTAGGTCCGATTTGGGCATCCGCTGCCCCTGGGGCCATGCTAAGTGCCTGCTGCCTGCGCTCCTGCTGCCTCCGCCGCCGACCCTGCAGGCTGAGCTCTGACACACTGCGCCGCAGAGACAGGTTTTCCGAGCGCTCCTTGCCCGCTGACCCAGCTGGGGGCCCTGACCCTGACCCTGGGCCAGGACTGGCCAGCGCCGCCCCGCCAGATGCTGCCCGGGAGCGGTTCTTCTGTGGCCGCCACAAGGCAGGGCCCGTGCCTGTGGAGAGAGATGGACAGCAATGAGGTCGCAACTGGAAAAAGATACAGGGAGAGACAGACTTGGAGATCTGGAGATTATCAAGAGACCAAGAATTGGCTGCAGAGGAATGCGGCTGCCTCCCACATTTAGGTTTTTGCATATGCTGTTCCCTGTGCCGGGAACACGCTTTGTGCCTGACTCCTACCCATCTTGAAGTTTACAGCTCCGAAGTCCATTCATGCTTTCCACTAATATATTTTGAACACCTATTATGTGCCGGGCACTGCGCTGGGCACTAGGGACTTTGTAGTGAACGGAGAAAACCCTGCCCCCAGGGAAACAAAACACCTTCCCTGACATTTCAAGTTGAAGCAGAGAACAGCACCCCTGGGCACTTTGGGCCTCGTCTGGGCCCGGAACAGCCGCGGCACACAGGAGGGCCTAGTGGAAATGAGAGGAACTAGTGAACTGATGTGTTTCTCACTAGGGCTACAGAATCTAGGAGGAAGGAACCTTCACCTGTCAAAATCCCCATTGTATTCCCCCAGGGTCCTAAATAACGTGTGGCCCAGAGTAGATGCCCAGTGAATGCTGCTTGAAGGTGGGGGAGGGGGGGCGGGGGGAGACAATGACGATTATAGCTGTCATTCCTTATTAAGCAACTAATGTGCCAGGCACTGCGCTGGAACTGTGTCTGCACACTATCTCATTGAATCTTCGCTCAGCATTTTGCTGAGTTTAACTGGCTAAGAATGGATTGGATTCTCAGCTCGAGTTCCGAGCCCATGAGTTTAACTACCACACCACTCTATGTCCCAAAAGGGGACTCAGAAACAGAAAAGAGGCACGCGGCTCCTTGAGCAGCGCCTACTCCTGTGAGCCCGGCTCGGCCCTCGCCGGGCTGTGCTACGCACTTGCTGTTCTACCAACGGGCACCACCTCTGGTCCCTGGCCCCGTCTTCTCAAACGCCAGGCCAACAGGTAAGGATAGCCTTCCCTGGTCTCCACCCTGAAGCCCCAGCACTCAGGCTCTGCTACCAACCCCGTTTAGGGCCACCTGCTCCAAGACCCGCCCCTCTGAGTCTCCGCCCATTCTTAAGTTTTGATCTGGCCGCACGTTTCTTCGTATTCAGGTCCCACCGCCTTCTAGTTTCCATCCACATAGATCTGCCCCTCAGGAACCACTTCAACCTACTACTCGGAGAAGCCCCCGCAATATCTCTCGGTCCAGGCTACTGTGTTCTGTAGGCCCCGCCCCAGCGAGCATCATAGCCTCCCTCCCCCAGTGAGCGCTGCACTAACCCCAAGGGCTCTGGCCTAGCCCCTCTGGCTGAAATTGGTCCGACCGCAGCTCCTACCTTCCCTAGACCCCGTGCTATAGGTCCCGCCCCGTCCCCTTCCAAGGGCCTCTTCTCCAGCCCTGCGGGCCCTGCCTTATTCTGGTCCCGCCCCCAAACCCCAGCCCATCCTTCCCTCTGGTCCCACCCGCAGGTCCGCCCCAATCCTGCAGGCCCCGCCCCCGAAGTTCCGCGGGCCGGCTCACCTTCGCCGTCGGAAGCCCCGAAAGCCTCCTGCTCCAGACGGCGAGCTTCCTCGCGGCCACGCAACTCGAAACGCCGCGCCCAGCCTGGCCGCGCCCGCCACAGTTCCTGCACCAGCAGCGGGCGCTCCAGGTCACCCAGCACGCGCAGGTGCTCCGCCCGCCACTCGCCGTTGCCTACGCCTCCAGCCGCTGGCCTGCCCAGAGCATCGCACAGCGCGAAGGCGTCCACGCAGTTGCTCTCACCAGGGCCGCCGCCGGGGCTGCTGGCCAGCCCATAGCGCTCCAGCGCCTCGGCCACCAGCTCGCGTGCCGTGGAGCGCGCCGTGGCCAGCACACTCTTGTAGTTAGCGCCCGACGCCAGTCCGGCGCCGAAGATCTTAAGGACCCCTGGGGGCGCAGTGGCGCGAGCGGCCAGTGTGGGCTCGGGGGCCACGCCCGCCGCCAGGTCAGGGAGCTTCTTCTCGCTGGCCCAGCGCTGCGCACTCCCGGGAGTCCCGGGACCTCCCGTGCCGCCAGATCCCGTGGCCCCGGTCCCCGAGCCACGAAAGAGCTGGGAGATGCGCTTGGCGCGACTCCCCGAGGCTCCCCCGGCCGCCTTAATCGCGCCCACTCGCCGCAGCTCCACGTGCGGCGGCGGCGGGGGCAGTGGCTCGCTGCTGCGGCTCCCCGTGTCTGAAGAGGAAGACCTGGGAGCCCGCGGGGCAGCCGAGATGTGGGAGAGAGACAGAAAAACACGCAGAGGCAGGGGAGTTAGAGAACAAGGGAGATGAACAAAGACCCAGATAGGAGGGTACAGAGACCCATGGAGAGGGGAAAGAGGCCCACAGAAAAGAGAGGAGCGCAGGGTGTATGGAAGTGGAGGGTGGGCAGAAGCCGGAGGCAAGGAGAGAGAAATAAATAAATAAATAAAGGCGAGTGCCACAGAAGGAGATTGTAAGAGGTGAGCAGGGAGGGGAGGAAAGAAGGTGACTCAAACCCATGGTCCTTCTGGGTCCCCATCTGTGTCCACGGGTCTAGGTCCGTCTCCAGGCCCAGCGCTCCCCCCACCCGGGCTGATATCACTGCGGCTCACGGCGTCCTCCCCACTGCCAACTCACTCGCCCAGCCAGGGGTCCCTGGCATTGCCCAGTGCAGGGACTGGGTCAGGAACAAGGACAGACAGGGGGCAGATGGGGTAGGGGCAGGAGTTTCGAGGAGGAGGGCACTCACTTGACAGAGGCAGCGCTGGGCCAGCGCCGCCCCAGCTTGGCCAGCTGTTTCCGGGGAGAATTGATCCACAGGCCCACCGGGAGATGGAGCTTCCCAAAGCGGGGACTCCCGCCCTCCTTCCGTTCGCCAGACAGCATGTCCTAAGGGAGGGTGGGCAAGGCCCCAACTCCTGAGGCTCTGAGTGGTGGGGATGGGCTGGAGGGGGGCCTGGACTCGGTCAGAGCAAAGGGGCCTGGGGCTCAGACTCCAGAGTCTGGGCAGAGGAGAGGGATGGGAGCTTGGGCTCCTGGGTGTGGGGACGGGAAGTGGCTGAAGACTGACTCCTGGGTCTGAGGAAGTTGGGATCTGGACTCCTGGGTCCCCAGCTCTTACCCTGCTTCGGGTCCAAGCAGCACCCGTGGGGGCCCTGGCTCCGCTGGCCTGGGTCGGTTCCTGACCCCTCTGCTCCTCGGCCCCAGCTCCCAGCCTTTCCTGCCGGCCCCAGCTCCCAGCACTGGGTGGGGGACAGGAAAAGGCAAGAGGAAACCCCGGCAGGAAGAGCGGGGAGGGGGCGTCCTGTGAGGGAACGGGGGCCTGGGGGAGGGTAGGGCTGACTCTGCCCCACTCCTTGATTCTGGAATTACGTCGCTGCCCGGACCCAGGGGGCATGGTTTCCAGCCCCTCCTCCTTCAGATGGGAGACTATCCCCAGACCTCTCCTCTTGGGGGAACCAAAAGTTAGGATCAGCATGGAGGAGTGAGTCAGATACTTAGACAACTAGATAAATCTTTATTGACTCCTTGATATTTTGGCCTTTTTCTCTGGAACCTTGGAGCTCTGAGCAGCTTCCTTGCCACTGCTGAACCAGTACTTTATGGAATCCGTGAAGTATGCAGGATTCTTCTCAGACCAATAGCAAAGTATCCTGGGCGAGGGAAGGGTGCAAAGAGCCAAACCAGATCAGATCCCAGCCTCCCTATATTTGATCTTATTCTAGCAAGGATCCAAGCTTCGCCCTCCTAGGTAAGTAAGCCCCAAACCCTTTGCCAAGCACCACTTCCCCAGTGGAAGTCCAGGTCCAAGGGTTCCGTAGCTCCCAGGCGCCACTCTGCACCGGAAGTCCCGCCCCTCACGCCAATCCCTGCCTTCCTCAGTGGGCAGCTCACAAGATGGTAATACTGGCTATCAGCACCATGAAGCCCCAGCTCAGCAGCCCGGCCAGGAGTCTTCCAAGCATATGCTGCACCTTCGGAGACTGTGACGACAGAGACTGGAGGGTTGTAGACGACTTGGTGGGAGCCCAAGTTATGTCACCCAGGGCCACCTCAGCCTCGTTTGGGATATTTGATGACGATGTCTCCTCCGTGATTCTTTGGGGCAACACTGATGGAGGAGGGGGAAGGAATGGCCCTAGGAAGGCATGAAGGTCCTGCCGGCCAAGGCAAGCCCTCCCACCCCCCACCCACCCCAGGACCAAGGCCCTCCACGAGATAATCACGCGCTTCCAATTGCACACAGCCGGGACACACCCAGAGGGGGGCCCTGCCACTGTGGCCAGAGGCCACGCCCAGGGCAGGAAGTGACACTTTCGTGGCATGAAACCACACCCCGGCAGGAAGTGATTCTCCCATAAGCCACACCCCTGAAGGAGACCGCCCCCCACCCCAGGACCCTGAATCCCGTATTTCTTCCAACTCCCCAGCACTGACCTTTGACGTGAAAACGGATGATGGTGGCAGGGCTGGACTTCACGGTGTCCAGCTGGCAGCGATAAGTCCCTGCATCCTTCGGAGCCACCATAGTCTTTGTCAGGGTGGGCTCTTTCCCCTTGGACACCAAGGTCTCAGACTTGTTCCTCCAAACCTAGACCCAAGCTCAAGGGGTCACAGAGGCCTGGGGAGTTCAGGGGTTGGGGGAGTATAGGAGTAAGAAGATCACGGGGCTCAGGGGCGGTGATGGGAGTCCTGGGTGTACTGGTCAGGGTAAAGGGTCCCCAAGGGGGTCAGTGGCAGCCAAACCTGGTAGGTCATGGGTCATGGGGATTGTGGTGCAGGCCTGTGGATACAGGGTTCACACGGGCCTGATGGACTTGGATTTCAAGGGTACAGGAGTTGGAGGACCCCACCCTGTAAAAGTTGTAATCGGTCAGGCCTTGAGAGGCTTGATGCCAGTTGAGTTCACAGTCCAGGATCATGTCTTCCATTTCGTGGACCTTGATTTTGCGCTCTGGGGATAGGAGGTGCTCCTTACTGTGGGATGCTCCTTTATGGTTCTTGGCCGACCCCCTGCCCCATTCCACTGGGTCAGCCCCGCCTTTTCTCTCCAGCTGACTGTAGACTCCGCCCTCTCTGTGCTCGGTAGCTCTTCTGTCTGCGACCCTCTTGCTCCAACCCCTCCCGTTGGGCCCAGCTCTCTCACCCCCACAATCCAAGGACTTCCGACAAGCGTGAACCTTCTTCTGGCAGGTACTGCACCAGATCAGAGTCTGCAACATCATACCTGAAGAAGCAAGGCCGAGGCTGTATTTGCCCACAGGAGTGGGGCTAAAAGGAAAGGGCAGGGTGGGGCTGGAGTGCAGCCTGCAGGAAGCCGGGATCTAACCAGGCTCAGGAAAGAGCGCTCCCCCAAGGTGGCCTTCGTGCAGAAGCCATACCTGACCCGGGGACCTCTCAGACGCAGAGAGCGAAGAAACACGGAGGCCCAAAAGGGGAGGAGAAAGGCTGGGTATTCACAGTGCAGGGATGAGGGAGAGAGTCCCAGCACCCGTAATCCTGACTTACCACATTTGTTGGGACAAAAAGCTGCCTCGGAAGAGAACAGAAAAGAGAGAGAATCAGATTTTTAAGTTAAAGGGGATGAGAGCAGGGGCAAAGGAAGAGGCTGGGGCTGGAGCTCCTGGCTTTGAGGGGAGGAAGGAGCTGGGTGCCTGAACCCCTGCGTCCGAAGGAGGAGGGGGTTGGGAGAGCTGAGGGACCAGACTTGGAGAAGCAAGGGGCTGGGGACAGGGACTCTTGGACTGTGGAAGGAGGGGCCTGGAGTCCAGGACTCTCATCTTCCCTCACCCTCTTTTTGGAACTGAGCAACATATCTGGCAAAGGTGTCCTTTTGCAGGCTCAACATCCAGAAAAGCTCCTTCACCAGGAGATCACCTGGGAAGAAGCAGGATGAAGCACAGTGGTCCCCTCCCCTCCTCCCAGGTGAGGAAGCTTGCCTCTGTCTGTGAGCCTGGCATTCACTTTTCGGCCTTCTCAGGGAAGAACCGTGAAACGCAACGGCCACTGAAGGCACTGACTAAGAACAACTGGGATGAATGTGCAATGTTCCTGCCTCCATTTTAGGGGTGACGAAGCGGCAAAGCCACACAGCTAGGCAGTGGCAGAGCCGGGAACTGAACCTAGGCAGTCTGGCTCCAGAGCCCAGTACCTGACCACCCCCAGACCAGCGATCACTTCCCTGAGAGAAACTGGAGCCCCTCCCCTGTCGCCCCCATCCCCACCCCCGTGCATTTGCCTTTTACTGCACTGTCCGTGATGCGTTTCAGATCCTTCAGAAAACTCCAGGATGCCTTTTCCAGTGTGGCCTCATCTGTAGGGAGACAGAACCCCAGATTCTACGGTTACTCATTGGCTTCCCTAATCTTAGAAACTACAATACCCATGGCGCCACTGGACAAGGATAAGCCTGGTTAAAGGATTATTGGCCCGCTGCCCGTTGCTTTCTGGGAGTTGTAGTTTTATAGTATAAAATTGCAGGATAAGGAGTAGGGGAACAACGAAATCTGTACCCAAGCCTGCTACATTTTCGAACCCAGGAGACTCTGCCTCCGGCCCTTTCCCCCCTGCACCCAGCAATCCTAGCCCAGATCCCTCCTTTCCCAGGACCCAGGAGTCCGGGCCCGGCCCTGCCCTCACCGATGACTCCCATATAGGAATCCTCGTCAAACGGCAGTTCCTTGAAATCCTGCAAGGCCTGGTTTACCCTTTTGGTCACGTTTTTGTGATGCTCAGCCCCCAGGTGGCCAGGCAAGTAATCCGTCTCGAAGGACTTTAGCGCCTCCACGACCTTTGTGTCACATAGGACACAACCCAGGGCAGGAAGCAGGCAGCCGGCCAGCGCCGCCACCAGTAGGGGAAGCCGCGGCCCCATTGAGGCCAGAGCGCTCAGTCCGCGCAGACCCCCGGGAAGAGTCGGCTCACTCCGGGGAGGTGAGCGCTAAACGAAGAGATGCCCTACCCCGAGACTAATGGGCCCCCAATTTGGAGGGCGCACAATTCTCGCTAGGGAACCGAGGAGCCCCGATGCGCCCTGAACAGCCGCTGCCCGATCTTCACTCCAGAGGTTGTACCCTCAAACACTAGGGTTCGCTGAAGAGCAGGGTCCAGGTTCTGAGGGCTTTGAGAGAGGAGGACGGGGCCACGGCCTGCCACTCTATTATTTTCTTCCCACTACTAAAATTAAGGATTTTGTTAGAGATCAGGTTGAAGTTGGTCGCGTGGTACAGAGATTTGACTGGGGTCAGAGTCACTGTTCGCCCCTATCTACAAGGTTATCTCCTACAGCCTCAGTTCCTACGTGGAGTCCAGAATTCCCAAGCGATGTTACCTGGCTGCTTCCTCGGCCCCGCCCAGAAGCCCAACTCTGAGTCTGATTGGACCGCAACAAATGGAGTCCCCGCCTATCGCGCCTTGATGTCACAGAGGGGGCCGCCTTTTCAGACCCGAACTTCCCCAGCATCGACAGAAGCGTCTATAGAAGTACCCTATCTGCTCCAGCTTTCCAGAAACAAGGAAAGGAATTCTGGACTACTGTTTCCCTTCCCTGGTCCCCAAGACCCAGGCTTCCAGCTAGATGCCAGCGACCCCAGGCATCGAGATAGGAGGACGCTAAAAGTGGCCCTTCCCAGCTCTAGGACTACGACTCCCAGAAGGCTCCGGGTCTCTCCCTAGCGGATACCCGCAGCCAACCCCCATGCCATTATGGGAATTGTAGTTTAAGAATTACATTTCTTGAACTACAAGAAATGTTCATTCTTGTCGGGGGGAGGGGGGTAAGGGGGTAAATGGTAGTGGGAAAAAATACAATAAAAAATACTAATATAAAAAAAGAATTATACTGTGCACTCCAAGGTCCCAGAGGAAAACGAGTCTGGGGGCCCATACTAAAATAATTGGGGCTCAGAGACAAGTCTGGCAACAAGAGACTGCCAGATCTGAGCAGGGAGAATACCCCAAGACATGAGCCATGAGTGTCCCTGGAAGCTCCACACTTTTCCTCCTTCTGACACACACACACACATTCCTGCACACAAGACTCCAAAAAATCTACAGACATGTGTTGGTGACGTGGACTTTTAATTCATACCTCCTGCTCTCCCACTTATGACAGGTGAGTAGTGAATAGTCCCTCAAATCCCCTCAAGAAGACTACAAAAAAGGCGTAAGTTCTTAGATAATTCTGTAATAAAAGTATCTACCTTCACCCCCTTCAAAAAGCATCAAGGGGTTCCTGAAATCTTAGTCAAGAATCCTATCCCCTCCCTGGCCAAGGGTACTCCTGCTTGGGTGTGAGGTTAACCCAGGGTCTGAGGACCCTCAGACCTTTCCATCCTTCATTGCCAAAGCCAGACCTCAGTACATTCTGTGAATTCAGGGGCAGACAATGATTGCCAAGGGGATACAACACCAGTGGCTTTCTGCAAATCCAGAGGACACGTTCATGCCAGCTGACTTCCAGAAAATCTGCCCTATCTCCCCCAGCAGCCCAGCTGTGGAGGAAGAAACGTCCTTAATTAGCAGAGGCACTCCCTAACTTGGAGTCAACGTGGGTAGTGCCTGTCTTTGGTAGTTATCAAGCTTAAAAAAAAAAAAAAAGTCCCCCTAAATTTCTGGAAAGCCTTGCTCCAGAAGCTGCAGCATTTCGGCAGCCATCCCTCTCCTCCGCCTGTCGCGTTTTAGCCTCTCTGCTGAAAAATAAAGCCTTTGTGGTTTTTTCCAGGGACTGAGAGATTGGATAGAGTTTTGCTCTTCTCACAAACTGCCCCGGCTACACCTAGTTTGTCTTCCATCAGTCTTTTCGGCAGTGGTGAAGCATTGAGCTGCTGGTTGTATCTTTACTCAACTCTTCACCAAAGTTATCTGGAATTCCAGGACCCCCACCCCTCTGGAAGAGCCCTTCCGGGTTGGCCCTCTCTAGAGCAAGCGCCCCATCCAGAACCACTCCAGAAACACAGGAGGGGAGTTGGCCAGTGCTTGTTCTAGAACACCCATGAGTTCCTTCAGTCCTGAGGGCCCAGGAAAAGAGAAATCTCTCTTCTGTAAGAGACCTAAATAGTCAACACTAGAGGGAGTAGTTTGATTCCTGGGGGACAGCCATCTAGAAGTACCCTGGGTATGGGCGGGGAACAACAGGTGGCCATTGTGCCCTGCAGAACTGTCATGAGCCTCCCCAAACATTGCCAGTCATCAGGAAAGTACTTTCTGGTGGTTCTAGAATGTTCACGCAATTGCTGGAAGCCTCTCTGTCTCTGAAATTCTAGCCAACTAGAATCAGTCTGGAAATGGGTGCGCATCTGCGTCAGGACCACCAGAAGCTGCCTGGCCTCTGGAGACGCACAATGTTGGCTCTAGACTGATCAGCCTGTTCCAAAAAGAGTCCTCAGCAATATCTGGAGTGGAAACAAGTCTGCGTTGATGCCCACCCACTCGGGCAGGAAGGCAGCCTTGGGCTTGAAGATCTTGAGGTAGCTGGAGACAGGCAGGGTGAAGTTGGCCAGGAAGACAGGGTCTCCACCAGCCAGGCAGGTGGCCCAGAAACCGAAAGTGCCAATGGTCATGATGGGGTGGTTACACTGAGTGAGCAGAGCAAAGTCCCATCCCAGGGAGCCCTCCTGCCAATCTGCAGAAAAGATCACATCCCCCTGGTAAGTGTTCATGTTTTCCTGGCACCACTCCGTGCTGTTGCTGGTGACCACAAAGATGGGGACTTTATGGCGTGCCCAGAACCAGTCCATGGCCTACTGGGGGTAGGCACTATTGCCCACCACACCCTTCCGGTGTTGGGGAATAACCTCTAATTAGTCCCCACGGCGCACATGGACACCCACAAAGGTGCGTGGGAGGTCCTCAGGGCCCGGCAGCAGAACGGTCTCAAGAAATCTTGGGCCTTTTTCAGAAGGTGGTCGTGCAGGGTGAATTCCCTCGGGATCTGATCCCAGAAAAGGTGGTAGAAGAAGGTCCAGGAGCAAGGGAAGCTGATGAGCTTCAGCAAAGGATTGCAAAGGATCCTTCAAATGGGCGTACTCCCCCAACAACCAGTCGTGCAAGTCCAACTTCCACCAAGGCGTGTGGTTGTCCACCTCGGGCGCCACCATGGGCAGGGTGATGCGGAACAGGGGCTCCAGGGCATGCATGGCGGGCAGGATGAAGGCCTGGCGGCCGTCGAGCTGGGCCAGGGCCAGCAGAGTGGCATACTGCCCCATCTGATTACCAAGCCAGCCATCTGGGGAGATAGTCCAGGTTCCTGAGAGGGAGGCAGGATGCTTGGGACAGGAAGAGGAGGCACTGGGGCTCATGGGAGTGCCTGACAGACAGAAGATGACCACAGGGCCCATCACCAGGTGTCAGCCTGCAAACAGGGCAGACAGGTCCACAATGTTTGTGAAAGGGTTTTGGTAGATGTGGAGGAAAGTGACTGACGCAAGAATACAGACTAGCGGGAAGGTCAGACAGAAGTGATGTCGGCTGAGGGTCCACGCGGCTGCCGGGGAGAGAAAATGAGTTAGCCTGAAGGAGGTGTCAGGGAAGAGAAGACCCAAGGAATGAAGAGTTTGGACTCAAGGTCTGAGAGAAAGGGGGATCTGGGTTCAGGACTCCTGGATCTGAGTGAGAACCTGCAGGTTTGGAATTTGGGGGTACAGGGATGCGGATGGTAAAAATTGGTGGTTTCCAAGATAGCAATAGTCCAGGATTCCACACCTCGTCCCCACATCTTGCGGTCTGGTCTCACTGTCCCCACCTGTAAGGCCCACCGAAGCCGGGCCTTACTCTCGGGTACCTCTGTGTGAGGAACAGAATCCGCCACGGAGGTGACAGGAAGCCACAGGTCAAACAGAAAGTGAGAGGTTGGAGGGCCAAGACTGATAAAGAGGTCTTGATTGTGGGAGGAGCGGGAGCTGGGGAGTGAGGGTGGAGGCGACTCCTCAGGTCATAGAGGGTTAGAGGCTGGAAGTGCGACTCCAGGGCTTGGGGTATCCGCCCCTCCCACTAATCTGAGCTCCTGGCTGGTGGTGCGGCCCCAGCGCGCTGTCCTCAAGAGCAGTCTGCAACCGGCAGCCCTGGAACCGCAGACTCCAGGTTCTGGGGACCCGCCAGCCTCTCCCCCACGTCTCCTCAGGAAAACCAGTGGGCCCAGTCCGCTGGTTCACAGCCTCTACCTCTCCCGGGCCAGGTAGGTAGCGGCGAGGTAGAGCCCCGCCCCTTCCCACTCCCACCATCCCAGCCCCCTTCTCCCAGGCATTGGCCAGCCAGAGGGCTTCCTCCGGATCAGCCTCCCTGGCCACCCAGGAGACGCATCTCGGTGGACCTGGAATCCAGCTCCCAGATGCAATGCTGGACGCGGGCGACCCGTCCACCTCTCCCTCTTCTCCTCTGGTGCCTGGACTTCCTCTCCCGGTCTCCAGTGTCTCTGGGTGAGCCCAGCCCGGTCTCGCCCAAGCCGCTTGCGGCCGAGACACAGGTCGCGGCGCAGGGAGACAGGGGCAAGGGCGGGGCAGTTCTCTTACCCTGACCGCCTGTCCTCTCGATGAGACTGGACAACCCGTTTGCCAGGAGACAGTGGACGGCCTCCTCCAGCTCTCAGGGTCCGACCTGAAGGTGGCTCCGTGCCCACCAAGAGCCGCTGACACCGCCGTCCCTGGTCTGAGTCATGGCCCCCAGTCTCTGCTTTGAGGAGATTCTAGGGTCTGGTCCCTAACTTCCCAGGTGGGCACATCTCGAGGCAGTTTCCCCTGAGGACTGGAAGGGACAAGCACAGCACAAGTTACTCTTCGTGGCCTGTGGAAGGGTCCAGTCCAGCACGGGAACAATGGCCTTGGCTCTCCCGCACAAGGAGCGCAGTTTCCCTCTGCTGAAGGTGGCTCCCCGCCTCGCCCACCCGGCCTAGCAGTCTGAACCAAAGACTCTAGGATTTGACTCGACCCTCCAGACACTCGATCATAATTCCTCCACACCCAGGGCTGGCTCTGGCATTCTCCAGGCCGAGAAAATCCAGGTCTCTTGTACCCTCCTCCTTCGGACCGGGGTGCCCAATCTCTTCAGCCTTAGGTTGCAAGAAATTGCCCATCCTTCACTCCCGTCGGACTTTTGGGTCTAACTTTTACCCAGGGAAAGGGGGCCTGGCCCTGAGCGGGTCTGCCCAGGGCCCGCGTGCCGTGTGTGGGTCCCTGACTTTGGGTAGAAAAGATTCCACAACACGAGTCCAGGGGACTAGGAGGGCACTAAAGCTGGGGTCAGTGAAACAAAGGAGGGCTTAGGCTGGAGGAAGCAGCAGGAGAGGGAGGGACTATGTAGGGAAAAAAGCCCAGGCTGGGCTGCTCTGGCGCACGAAGAAATCAGAGAAAAAAGGGGACCTTGGGGGCAGTTTAGCCGGTTGCAGCATGGTCTCCGTGCGCCAGGGTTGCAGGTTCCAACCCGTCAGCATATACAAGGGTCAATCAATGAATGCAGGGACAGGTGGAGCGGCAGGTCACTGTTTCTCTCTCTCTCCTCTCTCTCTCTCTCCCCCTCCCTTCCTTTCTTTCTTAAGGGGGTGAGGGCTTGGGGCTTGGGGGCAGGGTTGGGAGTTAGCCCGGGAGGAGCTGCCAGAGCCCATTGCGCTCTGGTTGCAAGCCTCATGGGGTCCTCAGGAGATGCAGATAGAGTTTAGGACATGCATGCTGGTGGGGGAACAAGAGGGGGGAGGAGAAGGGGAAGGGAGTGGCTTGGGTGTGCTCCTGGGAGGGAGAGCATGCCAGGACCTTGGTTTTGAGGAGTTTTTAAAGGCTGGGGTCTTGCTGGGGCGGGCGGCGGGGGGTCGTGGGAAGGACGGCCAATAGAATATTCATCAGTGTTATGCCGATGTGCCAAAATAAGACTTTTTCCCTTAACTTCAACCGTCCTTGGGTGTGGTCGGCACACATTGGATTTCTGCTGTCTCCCTGAGTAGGGTGATTTAGGCTATATCCTCTGGTTGAGGAGAAATGCAAACCATTCACCCTTAGGTGTCCTTGGTTTAGGGAAGATACAGTTTATTAGGTAGCTGCCAGCTGCTGGGCATCTAGGTTTACCAGTTGGCTGCAAACTGCTTGTTTAAGTATCTGTCTCAGTTTCCCTATTCCGCTGGTCCTGCCTCACTAGCCCATCTTATAACTTCCATCCCGGGAGCCTGGCTCACCTGCCGACTAACTCTGAGTTGGAGACACCTGCCCACACAGGCTATTCTGGGAGCACCTTGTCTGGGTCTAGAATAGCTTCTCTTGTGAAAGAAATGGCCAGGATTGCATCAGGGAGGAAGAAGAGGCCTGCATGTTTGATATACCACTTCTGGGCTGGGAGTGGTGAGGTTGAAGTTGGAGGTTGGCTCCCAGCCAAGTGAGAGGCTTCTGGGCCAGGACGCCTGTGTCCCTGCAGGGAACACTTTGGTTCTGTGTCATTTACTGATTTGCTGATGACTGAGGAACCTCAGGGCTGACCCCAGAAACCTAGAAATTCAGATGGGAGGCAAAAACCCCAGTTATGGGACACGGTCTGCAAAAATCACTGAGGGAGGCAGGCGGTTTACAGGCCCCCAATCCCTCCTCCCTCAGAGTCAGGGGTCCAACCCCCCAGCCCCCTCCTCCCTCGGGACACAGGGGTCCAGGCCCCCAATCCCTCCTCCCTCAGAACCAGGGGTCCAAGCCCCCAGCCCCTCCTCCCTCGGGACCCAGGGGTCCAACCCCCGAACCCCTCCTCCCTCAGGACCCAGGGGTCCAGG
>PVJD01013336.1:0-34575 GCA_004026545.1 Mormoops blainvillei
GACCAGGAACATTCCCAGCACACAGCAAAGCTGAAAGAGCCGCTCGGGGACCCCACATGCCACCGTCCGGAGTCCACCGTTCCCACGGCGCCAGGTCTGTCCCCTCTCCCCACCACCTCTCCACCCCTCAGCCGTCCGGCTTTTTAACGCCGTTCAAAGTAAGCTGCAGACATGGGCCCACCCGCTCCAGCTCCCCGCAGACAGGCCGTCAGCTAGGATTCGATGTCTGTCTAAGAGGCTGTTGTTTCTGTGGAAGAAAAGGTGCCACTCGGCCCTGACAGGGAGCAAAGCTCTGGTAGGCACCACGTGGACGGACACTGAACGCACGCCGCCGACTGAGGCGCCAGTCACCGACAGCCACCTACGAAGCGGTTCCATTCGCAGGAAAGTCCAAAAGAGGGCACAAGGTAGATCGGCGGCTGCCGGGGGCTGCGGGCATAGTGGGTAGGGAGGCGACATTGTCCCAGTGCCCTACCGATGTGTCCGGTGTAAGCCACCTCACCGAGGGTTACAATCACCCTCCCCCCAGAACACCCTCTCACACCCCTCCCAGTGGGCCCCCGTCCCCTCCCTCACCCCCAGGGGTGCCCCATGGGATTTTTGTCGCCGTAGGCTGGTCTTGCCGGTTCTAAAACTCCGTGTGACAGGGATTATTCCGAAGGTACTCTTGGGCGTAGGATTTCTTTCACTCAGAGAAATGTCTTCGAGATTCACCTGTGCTCTTGCTGCGTTAACCTAAAAACAAAGGACAAGCATTTACTTGAGATCTGAAAGAACCTTCTGGAAGCCCTGATTCAGGCAGAAGCCCAAACAGTGTTCAGTTAGGAGGCAAAAACCAGGGGTGTCTTGTGAGAAAGGGAAGCGGAGAGTGACACCCACAGAAAGAAGGTGCTGCTGCTGGTGCAGGCAAGGTAACATGGTGATGTTTATTCTAAGGAATGTGTTTCATTTTCAGTGTCGTATCTGTTTTCTCGTTACCTCTGCAACAGTTGTTTGAGACACAAGGCTGCCCTAGGCCCTGTCCCGAGCTTCTCCGCCACTGAACATTCCAAAGGTCTGAGGCAGAAGGTGGGCAGGCAGCTCCCCAGGGCGGCAGATCCGGCTCCATTTTCGAGTGGTTCCATTTACACTGTTTTTACACATTATCAGTAGTTAATTTTGATAATAAGGCTTGGGTTCGTCTTTTCAATATATCCAACAAAGCCTAAATGTCATGGTGACTTAATACTCACCACAGACCATTTTAAAAAGAGAATTTTTTTAACAGGCCTAAATTTTCCTCTTTTACCTGTATTTCCCTTCTGCTTTGCCCACAGAAATTTATTCTAATGTAATAGATGTTGTGCCTGAAAGACTTTCATTGACCACCCCCCTGCAATTAAAATGTGTGTATAAACTAAAATATCACTTTTTAATCTTTACTGCAGAAGGATCTTAACTGTTTTCAAATATTTTGCTGGATTCAGTGATTTGAAAAATTATTAGCTCACCATTAATCGAAGCCACAGATTTAGATATAATAAGTAATTTATATTATACATTTTGATTTTATTTAAGTTGTTAGAAAAGTACATTTTCATTGGAAACGTGTCCCTCCTTGGAACTCATGGGACTTTTTTCCCCTTAATTCCCGTATCCATGTGAATATTACTGTTAAAGATACAGGGTTCGGCAACAAACTGACTCCCTCTGTGGGGGTGTTGAAGACGTTAGCACTGAGCAACTGGGTTCACCTAAGTAAGCACGTGGGGACAAAAGAAGCTGTGTTACCGCAACTCCAAAAACCATACGGACAGAGCGTCAGAAATGACTGTCACGCCTTCTCACCCCGCGCGCAAGGCCGGCGGGCGATGCTCCGGGTGGGAGACGCGCGGCGGATGCCCCTTCGTCACCGGCTGCTGTGGAAGTCGAGGTGCTGCAATTCATTCCCCGAAAACTGCGTACGCCCGCCCAGCCCCGGAGGCCTTCCTGGGCGCCCTGAGTTTGGAGACACCCCCCATCGCCGCCCTGACTAGGGACCACGGGTCTTCGAAGACAAAAGAGGGTGATGCCGCCTCGCACCACCAGAGGGCGCGCCTCGCCCCCAAACGGAAGGGGCGGGTGGCCCGGGGTCCCGCACCTGAGCCGGGGTTCGGCACCACCGCGGCCGACTGGCCCGCGCCCTGCCCCCACCCCCGCCTGAAGGGCTTGGCTGGAGGCGCTGGCCGGCCCCTTCCCGTCCCCGGCCCCCAGCCCGGGGGCAAGCCGCTGGGCCTGAGAGGACTGTGGGCCGCACCCCTGCAAAGGTAGGAGGGGCCCCTCCTGGAATCTGGGCCCGGCCCGGCGGGGGCCTTGGTGCGGTGCGGTCGCGGACACCTGTTTCCCAGGTGCACTCCCCAGAGCACCAGCCTCCAAGGTCCACCTGACCAGACGCGACCCCACGCACTGGTCCTTGGCTGGGAGCTCCTCCAGCGCTGCGCGGCACACCCCGAGGACACCCCAGCTCCTGAGCCGGTTCTGTGCACAACTGGCCGGATGCCCTTCCTTCTGGTCAGGTTAGGGAACCCAAAAGGAAACGTTTCCCCCAGGACCGCGGGACCCTTAGAAAAGGCCCCACAAGGAAATGGGGGCTGACTGAGGCACTTGGGGGGCTCTGGGTGCTGCTGGGGTGGAGGGCTGGCCTTCACCTGAGGCCAGAGCCAACCTGGGGCCTGGGAGGGGGACAGAGGACAATGGTCACGGAGGGGGGGGGGCTCAGAGCCTGCAGGAGTGAGCTTCTGTCCCTGCAGGGAGCAGAGCTGGGCGGCGCGGAAACTGCAAAGGGTCCCCGCTCCTGGGACGCTGAGCGCCCAGAGGCCTGGTCCAGCCCAGAGAGAGAGCTTCCTTGCCCGGGAGGCCTCTCCCAGCAGTCCCCAAGCCCTGACCGTCCGAGTGTCCCTCAGGACAGATGTCCCTGCGTACTGCCGCTCACAGAACTTCCGTCCTGCCTCCCTGCAGTGCAAGTCTGAGACTTTGGCTCCAGCCACTGACCTGCTTTCCCAGTGACCTGATTTGCAGTCGGCAGGTCCACGCCTGCCTGCGGGCCTGTCCGGAAGCCCGTTGGGGCACACGGGGACCTGGAGAGGGACAGCCAAGCCCTGGGCACTGGAGGGCAGAAGCAGGGATGAGTCCCACTTCTCTGGGGAGCCCCCACCCCCATCCTTCGTGTCAGGAGGTCCCAGAGGCCCCGGGAGAGACAGGGTCAGGTCTGGGGGGGCAGAGCTGTGAGGTCCCAGCCCTTGGGGAGGGAAGCATTTGTGCTGTGGAAGCTGGGGGCATGGAAGTGTCATTACAGCGCCCTGCCCAGCCCTGGCCACCTACTTCCCACTCTGGGAGCTACCCACAGAGGAGTCCCCGCCTCCTGGAGGGGACCAAAGGCCAGGGACTCAGAGGCTCCTTGGGTGGCTTTAGGTGACTTGGGGACCAGGGGGAAGAGAGGTTGGCTGGAAGCTCTTCACCTGCCAAGAAGGGATTGTTGCCTGGTGTCGTGTTACATCGTGTTTTGCCGTGTTGTGTTACATTGTGCTGTGCTGTGTTGTGTTGAGCTGTGTTGCGTTGTCACGTCATGTTAACAGGAGCCAGAGCAGACGTCGCCGAGTGTCCTCACACGCCGCCGCAGGGCTCGGGGATGCCCCCACCCAAACACCCGCACTCAGCCGCCAGCCGAGCGTTTTCCAGGTTGCCCTCGGGTAGTTCAAGGCCTCAGAGCCCCAGGAGGCCCCACGGAGAGAGTCCCATTTGGGCGACTGCAGCCTGTCTTGCAGGCGGAGACCCTCACTGTCCCGGGCAGCGATCAGGGGAGGGGTCCCAGGACCTTGGAATGGGGCACACCTGGCAGGTCCTTCCAGGCTGCAGGCTGCACCAGAAAGACTCCGGATGTGGGTGGGTGACCTGGGGTGACGGGCAGGCAGACGGGCTCAGTACCCAGCCGGCTGTGACCACAAAGCTGTCTCGGGAGACAGCTCAGGTGGCAGGTCCCCAGACATTCCCATGCTTCTTGACCTGAGCCTCCCACCCCACCCCCAGCTCCGGGGACTGCTGATGGTGCCGAATTATCGTGGAAATAAAGGCCGTGGGCCCAAAAACGAAGGGAAATAGGGGGGCCGCCACCCTAGGCTGCCCACACGGAGGGGAGTCGAGAAGTGGGCGAGGCCACCAAGGCGCGGCCACGCCTCCCTCTGCGTGAGACTCCCCCTCTCCTGGGTGAGGAGCTCGGTACTGGGAGCTTGGGAAGGGGGCACTCGATGCTTCGGGCAGGGCAGGGCGAGCCGGGCCTCATCAGAGGACACGAGTGTGCAAGTTAATGAACAGAACCCCAGGGAAGTTGGGGTGGGGCCCTGCAGGGGGCGCTCTCACACCCCGCCACGCATCCTCGATCACCCCAAACAGACTTCCCTACCCTGTTACCCTGGAGGGAGGAGGGTCCTCTCCTTGCCCGGCAACCACTCAGCCAATGAGAGACAGTACAGCTCAGCCAATGAGATGCCGCGACACTTCCAACTCCCACTTTCCTCCAATGGACTCTCGGTTTACAACAGCCCCTCTGCACCCCTCCTTTCTCTATAAAAGACCACTCCTCCGCTTGGTTCTCAAGGCTTGCACGCATTTACCGTTGGATCTATGCGCCCGAATACAATTCTTTGTTGTTCTGGAATAACCACTTTTGCTGGAGAACTACCTAGCTCTCTGTTTGCTTAGGATCAGCAGGAGAAAATGCGGGGCATGAACCCCACGGGCCTGGGCGCTTGGAAGGAGCCGCCGAGTGGTCCAGAGACCTGGAGAGCAGCTACGGGTGGGACGGGCTGAGACCCCCAGGGGCCCACCTGAGTCCCAAGGCAGCTGCCGGGCCCTGACTCTGGGACAGGCAGCCAGGGACAGAAGGCTCTGGGTGAGGGGTGAGCAAGGGAGAGGGGTTGGCTACCAAGGTGGGGAGGGACCCTCAACCGTCCTCTTCGGAGCCCAGCCCCAAGGGACGAAGGCGGCCGACGTCCTTCTACCTGCAAAGGCGAGTGTCGGCCAGTAAGGGCATCTCCGGCAACTGGGTCCCAGGCCCCAAAGCATTGCCAATAGGGCAGTGTGGCCTGGGCCCCCTGTGGCCAGCTGCCCGTGGCCACCGGGGCTTCCTGACCACCCAGAGCTGTGTGAGGCGCCTCGGATCTGGAATCCGCCGTTTCTCCACGAGGCCCGCCTGCTCTCTGGGTGAACGGATTTTAGGGTCACGATCTATGCCCTGGGGATGCTTGCAGCTTCGGGGTGCTCAGCATTTCTCAGCCTGTAGACACAGAGAGCAACTCAAAAGAAGTCTATCCAGCCCTGGCTGGTGTAGCCCAGTGGACTGAGCGTCAGTCAGCCTGCGAACCAAAAGGTTACTGGTTCGATTCCCAGTTAGGGCACATGCCTGAGTTGCCAGGTCCCCAGCAGGGGGCGCGCGAGAGGCAACCACACGTTGGTGTTTCCTCTTTCTCCCTTCTCTTCTCTGAAAATAAAATAAATAAAAATCTTTAAAAAAAAAAAAAAAGAAGAAGTCTATCTAAATGCTGAGTGGAGGGCCCTCCACCCCACCACCCAGTTTGCCTTCTTCCTTGAATTCACATCGACAATTCTGGGAAAATTCTGAGACACCCTAAATTACATTAGTGGAAGGAAGACATAAGACAGGCTAATCAGTCAACAGCTGTGAGCAGAAAAACAACAAAGACCTATAACGTTCCTGAACGTGTGTTGAAACTTCACTTGCGCAATGACTCAGGAAGAATGGCCAGCCGCATGCTGGTCCGGCGGGAGCCCACAGGCAGCCCTGAGGCTGAGGCGCACGCACTTCTTCCTGGGCTCTGCGCACACCCCAGGGCGGCCCCCTCCGCCCGCCTCCGGCCGCTCTTTCTACAGCGAAGGGAGCCACTCTCTCAAACCAACTTACGTCTTTCTTCCCAAAACTGCTGGCATAAAAGCGCCTGTGCGCTCTGGCACAGGGCACATGTCTGTCTGCGCCAGCCCGCCCTGCTGCGGGAGGTTCAGGCCTTGCGCCCCAGGGCCCGGTCCTTTTCCGGCTGGCACATGACTCAAGCATTATTCTTTCAGGAAAGCTTTCGGTGGTTACAGTTTGTAACAGCCTCTATAGTTCGTGTATAAATGCGCCTGTTCCCTGGTTTCCTCCGACGTGCATCTGCCGGAGGGAGCTCTTTAGCAAGTGCTGGGTTTTGGTTTGTTTTTTTAAGCTTTACCGAGTATAATTGATATTTTTTAAAAAACCCTACGCATGTCTCATGTAAACGAGTTGATGAGTTTGGAACAAGTGCTCATTTTTACATCCGTGCGGGAGTCACAACTTCACCCCTTTTCAAAAGTTATCATTTAACAAATTCCACATAACTAGTCACTCGCTGTATTTGATGCCACACAGAAAGCAGCCTCGAAAATGGCGCCCTTTTTAAAAGTCGCCGGCCAGTCTGATATTTTTCCCCCGACAGGCAGCTCGGGCATTTTGCAGGGTTTCCGGCGGTATTCGTTTTCGTTAATATATGTTAATTTTACAAAACTACGTCTCGGGGTGGGTCGTTCTGGTCGATTTCCCTGAGACCGGGATGTGTCTTTTCAATAGGTGCGCTTCGGATCTCTTTATGCCGCGCGAGTTGTCTTGGATTTTATTTCTTAGTGCTTTCTTACTTGTTTCTTCCAGGAACTACAGTTATACGTATAGATGTTTGGCTCCTTCTCTTTCTTTTTTAAACACCTTGATTGAGATATAATTTACAGAGACATAATTCTAAAATGCACCCGTTTCAAATATACAATTCCACATTTTTCAGTATTCTGACAAAGTCACACAGCCCAACTATCACCAAAACCTAATCTCCGAGCGTCGGCGCCACCCCAGGAAGTAGCCTCGCCGCTCGACTGCCCCAGCCCTGGCGACCCCTGACCCACTCTCCGTCTCTTCGGGTTCCCCTTTGCTGGACGTTTTGTATAAAAGGGGTCAGAAAATGTGTCATTCGGCATAACGCTTTCAAGGTCTATCCGTGGCGCAGCCTGTGTCAGCACCTCCTTTACTTCCCGCAGCCGAATAGCGTTCCGCCGTCATAAACGCGCCGTGTTCGGTTTATCAGTTCGGGGGCATTTGGGCTGTTCCCACCTTTTGGCTGTTACGGGCAGTGCCGCTGTGAACACGCAAGCACAGGCTCTGGCGTGGACGTGGCGCTTGCTGCTCTTCGGTGCGAACCCAGGAGGGCGGACCCCCTGCCGGGGCACCTCCGTCTAACCTGGAGGTCCCGCCGGGCTGTTTTCCGCCGCAGCTGCCGCGGCCCGGCCTGCGCGAGGGCCCCGCCTTCCCCGCGCCTCCCGGTGCCTGCGGGGCTCGGGGGGCCAGGGCGGCTCGTCGCGGTTTTGAGGCGCAGCCTCCTTGTGCTTAGTGGGCCATTCGCGCGAAGAACTTTGCCTGTTTTTCCCATTTGCTCTGTAATTTTTTTCACGTGGTTCCTCACTTCATCTTTCTCAAAATGTTTTCTTTTGTGCTTATCCAGTCTCGGGCTTTCCCTGCTTTAATCTTAAATTCTGAGATTAGTTTTACTTTACTCGGAATTCTCTAAGTGCGGTCGCCCCCTGAGTTTTTCTGATTCTGATTTATACTTTTTATCAGCGTCTTACTGTCTTCAAGCTTGTTTCGAAGGGTTAGGCTGTATTTTCATCTGCGTGGCAGCAGCCCCCCCAAGACGGCTCATGAATCCTGGGCTCCCGTGTGGTCCCCACCCCTTTAAAATCAGTGTGACGGGTGTGACCGGCAGCATAGTGACATTGTCGACCTCTGCGGCTAGGTCCTAACAGGTCCTGGAGCCTCCCCTTGACTTCTTAGGCACCCGGCCTGGGGAGAGCAGGCCACCGTGTCATGCGGACACCCCAGCAGCGATACAAGGAGGCCTCCCGCAGGGAGGAGCCAGCCTGCCCACCCTTGGGTCAGTCCCTCAGAAGCAGATCCTGGAGCCCCAGTCAAGCCATCAGAGAACATCGGGCCCTGCAGGCGAGACCAAGCTGGGCCTCCCAAGGTGCCGCTCTGACACCCCAGCCCGCGGAGACCATGGTGCGAGTGGTCAGTGGGTTGGCAGCCATTTCAAACCACTGGCACAGGTGCAGGGCCGCACAGTGAGAGACAGGCGGGTTCGGTGGGCACCTGTTCCGCTCTCCAGGCGCTCCGCCGCCCCGGCCCGCTCCTCCTCCTGGCACAGCCCGCACAGGACCTGGCCACAGCCCATTTCTGTTGCTCGTTTTCCATAAAAGCAGTTTCCTGGGCTTTGGGTGGGAGGTCTCACCGCTTCTCCAGTTCGCGCTGCCGTGGGAGGTGTCCCCAGTGCAGCCCCTTGGTCTGGGCCTGTTTCTCCCGCGTCCCTGCCATCCCAGGCTGGGTCTGTCCAGCACTTGCTTCTCCGGAGCCTCAGCCGGCTGGGTCTGAGAGCTCCAGGGCCCCCCGGGTGGCCAGGCAGCTGGGCTGTGCTGTCCTGGTGCCTCGTGCCCTTGTGGGGGGGTTGGGGGGCTCGGTCCTGCCCCACTCCTGCCACATCCTCCTCAAATCCAGGTTGTCACAGAGTTTTAATGACTCCGAGCAACAACCACCTTGAGCCCCGGGCCTGGGAGCCGGGAGCCGGGAATTCAGCTGCTGTGGTAATGGGCTGCTGTTTTGGCGAAATTAGGGAAACAGCCACTCACAGACCCTGTGGGCTCCTTACGGTAGGCGTGCGTGTGGAGCTGACCGGAGCTAACCCTGCACCTGCGCCCTCCCGTCCCAGGTGTGGCTGGAGGGGGCGGAGGCTCTCAGACGCTTCCGGACCCCGGACCCCGCTGGCCGCCCGGTGCGGCCCGGAGAGCCCTTCTCAGGAAATGGCTTCTAATCGCACTAAGTGAAACACGGCGAGTTACAAAGGAAGCCCGTCATATCAAAATATGCTTCCCCCCAAAATAAGCCTGGTTGGCTGTGATAAGCGAGCTTTCCTATTCATGGATTAATGAGGACCCAGTGGCAGGGCGAGTGGCCCCAGGGTGACGGCCAGACATTCGAAGGGTTTCCTGCTGCGGTGGCTCCCCCGGTCCTTGGCCTGGCACTCACGGCGGGCGGCACCATGGTTAGAGTGGGGGAAGTGAGAATAAAGATGTGGCTTTTCCAAGTTCACAGAGGCCCTGGATTCCAGGCTCGGCCAGTTCCAGCTGGGCGGCCGGTGGGGCTCACACACAGGTGACCAGGTTTTCCAGGGACCCCGGTGTGCCAGCCACGTCCCTCCCCTTTGCTTCCTCACTGCTGGATGGCCGCTGGACTAGACATGCACTTCGGGGTCCGAAGCGTTCTTCTCCCACGCCCCACGCAGCTGCAGCTCCGTCCTGTCGCGGGGACATGGTGACAACCAGGCTTCTGTTCTTTTGGAGGCGTCCTCTCTCTTCTTGGAAGCTTTTAGAATTTTCTTTTTGTCTGAAATATTAAAAAACAAAAATACGCCCGGCTGTCCTTACTTCTTTCACTGCCATCATCTGAGCCCTGTGAGTTCTTCCAACGCCGATTCTGGTGACAGGAAAGGAGTGCCGAGGTGGCAGAGACGCTGGGGGGAGGAAGAGAGAGGAGGCGAGACCCGCAGAGGCTGACAGCATTCCCGAGGGGGCTTGAAACTCTAAATCAACTCCCCGGTGGCTATTTCCTCAGTTATCAAAGAGGATAATAGCCAGGCACCTCCCCTCGTCTTCTTATACGAGAACTTCCGAGACCGGGGGCCGCGGCCTGGGGGGGGGGGGCAACGCCCTCCGCCTTGGGCTCTGCACCCCCAGCGCTGCCGGCCTCGCCCGCCGCCTTCGGCCACAGCTGCTGCCCAGCTGCCAGCGCGTGCCCCCGCCCGCCCCCTCCGCACGCCGGGACGACGGACGTGTCTGCTGCCAGAGGCTCAGACTGAATGCCCCGGGACGTAGTCCTTTTCCGGCCAGCCCATGGCTCAATACACACTCTCTCAGAAGAGTTTTGTGCCATGAAAGTTTCCACTGAACACCGGGAAACCCATCTTCCTTAGTTTTGCAGACGTTTCCTCCCTGCCTTTTCTCCCCTCCCCTCCCCTCCCCTCCCCTCCCGGAGGTTCCAGCGGTGGCCCCTCCAGGGTCCTCCAGGCCACGCAGCTACTTACGTTCTCAGCCTCATCCCACCTCCTGCTGCCTCCCCACGGCGTCCGCTGCTCTGACAACCTGCCGGGGCGCCCGGCAGCACCGGCCCTGCTACTGACCTCGTTACCATGGTATTTATTCAACAGTCACAGGCTCCTTTGGTTTCGGGGGGGGGGCCCCTGCTTTCCACTGTTTCCCGGTTGCCTGGGGAGGAAGCCCCATTAGCCGTGAATCTGAACTGGATGCAGAGGACAGGCCCTGCCCGCCCCCCGCCCCCAGCCCCCCTCTGGAAGGAGGTCCCAGCCTCCGAAGAGCAGGCTCCGATGGCTGGCTAGGGGGGCACCTGCCCTGACAGCATGGAGGAGGGCACCCCTCCCTCCCGCTGGGAGAGAGAAGAGGCGGGGACCTGCTAGGGCGTCTGATGCCACCGAAGGGGCTGGAGCCAGCCCCCACTGACACGTGCACACACCCTCACACGTGGGCACACACGCACACGCTCACCCCCCCACGCCCTCCCCTGCCCATCCTGCTGGGCATTGTCCAGGTCAGACCCGCCCTGGGAGGGGCCACGATGCTCAGTCGCCTAAATCAATACACCAGCAGCGCTGAGGCCCTCAGCGGTGGCGCTTTCCTCTCACTCCAACCAGAGAAGTCACCCTCCCGCTGGCCCAGGGTGTGTGCACGCTCAGGCCCCCCAGTGGCGCCAGTGGACACCCGCTGTGCCCCTGCACCCCACCCCCAGATTGTCTTCTCTGAGGCCGGTGCAGCCATGGGGGGCGGGGGGTGGGGGGGCCAAGCTTGCAGAGCCAGGGAAGAAAAGTGAGGGGGCCGGTGGGAATCCCCGCAGGAGCCCCTCGGACGCCAGGGAGCCCCAGCCCGCCCCACGGGCCCTGCGGCAGCCGCCTGTGGTGGGAGAACGGTGCACCCCATGAATGCATCTGCTAAAACCCTGACCGCACTGTGGCTGTTCTGGAGCCGGAGGCCCTGGGGTGATAGAGTTTAAACGAGGTCGGAGGGTGAACCCAACCCGCTAGGGCTCCTGGCCTTACGAGAACAGCAGGGGACACCAGAGTCTTCTCCCGCCACTGCGAGACGGCACGGAGCGGGGCGATGGCGTCCACCACCCTGGGAGGGGGTCCTCGCCAGACCCTCACTAGGGGCACCTTCGTCTCAGACTTCCAGCGGCGAAGCCAGCGTCTGCTGCTCAAGCCTCACAGCCCCCACTACGTCGTCACGACGGCCCGCGGCTGAGGCGACAGCCCTGAAGCCGACCCCGGGTCCCCAGGTGCTGGCCCTGTCCCAGGACAGAGCTCCTCCGCCAGCCCTGCAGTGAAGTGGGCCCGCCTCGGCTGCCACTGCCCATGAGGCTGGTTGGAGGTGCCACCCCACAGCCACTGAGGCTCCGGCCGGGTCCCGAGAGCTGGCTGACACCCAGCCAGCAGCTCAGAAAGAAAAGCCTTGTGTCCTGGTGCCACCCCCAGGAATGCAGCCCATTCTCCCCTCCCGCCCCCACTGCAGAGCGGATGACATCCCGGGTACAAAAGCCTTTTGTCCCCCTGGCCAGGTGACCTCAAGTCGACATGGGAGCTGGAGGAACTGGTAGCCTCGGCAGGTGGACGGCCACAGCTGCCCTCCCCGCTCCCTCCTGCTGCAGAACCCCCACTGTCCCGGGGCCCAGCGGGAGGCACCTGGAGAAGGGAATGGGGTCTGCCGCATTGACACCCACCCGGCTGCAGGGCCGCTGGAGGAGAATGACCTTGGCGCACCCTCCTGAGAACCCAGGCTGCTAACAGTTCTCTCCTCTAGCGTCAAAACTCCCTCTCTGATCTTTAGTTACCGCAATACACTGTGGTCCAGAAGGGGCACGAGGAGACCTTCCGACGTGGCGGAATGTCCTGTGTCTTGTTCGGGGTGTGGGTGCACAGTGGGTGGGTGGGCGGACCTTGGTTTCTGTAAGGGTTTTCACACTAAGTTGCCGTGCCTGTCCCATGACAGAGCCTGAGTGGGAGCAAAGCAAGTGCTGTCCGTTGGGAGGACACGGCTTCGAGCCCCTCCCGTTTCTGCGCATCCTGTGCCTGCTGTGCCCTGGACGAGAGGCAGCCCCGTGTGCTGGGCCCGGGCTCCGAGCCCCTGGGCTGGGAAGGGGATGCCAGGACTTGGTTGCAGGCCCCCAGCCCCACCAGGATCTCTGCCTTCTCAGAAAGATGGGCTTGGCTGTGTGGGGGGCAGGGACATCACCCCCACAGCCGAGCCCGTGCCTGCCGGTGTCTCCCTTCAGAGGTCCCGTGGTCCTGGCGCCCCGGGGGACACACCTCTGCTGCCTGGGAGACGGGAGCCACGGAGACCACGTCTTACCTGCCAGGCCCGCCTCCACCTGTGGGAAAGGGGCTGGTGTGGTCAGGCCGCCCACAGACATGTGGCCAACAACTCCCGTGTCCCCTCCCCTGGAGAGCTGCCGCCTCGTCAAACCAAGGTCTCCCCTTCCCAGCACCTTGCCCCCGGTCCTCCCACCGCAGAGACTGTCCAGAGATCGGGGTGGGTCCCTGACTGTCCATGGACTTCTGTCCCCAGGACTCTCCTGGGGGCTGGGGCGTCTCATCATCAACGCCACCATCCTCTGAGGGCCCCCAGGCCCACGTGGGGGAGGGCCGCGCTGGCTGACCCAGCCCCTCCCCGCTCCTACGGCTCAGTCAGTCAGTTCCCCTCTCTCCTGCCTCCTCCACGTTGGGTGCCTGACGGTTACAACCACAAGGCCCTGGACTCTGTCCTGTCCCGGTCCCTGGAGGAAAACCAAGAGCCACACCCAGCCTTGGGACCTCCCCTCATCAGGCCTGGGCCCAGCCCTATGGGCACCTCCACCACGGACTTCCTGCTGACCTTGACCCGCAGCGGCAGTGCAGTCCTCTCACCAGCCCCACCGTACAGCAGAAGCCCAAAGCCCCAAGGGACAAGTAACACATCTAGGAGGGGGTCCCCCCACCCCATGTGCTCGCGGGGTGTAGCGAGTGCGGTGCTTAGCTGTTAGCACCTGGGTGAGCTTCCGTCTGGACAGAAGTTCCCACCTCCGAGATACGCCCAGCATCCCTTGTGCGTAAAGGCACTGACGGAGCCGGAGGGAGAGACCCATGGAGAGGCTGCTGCATGGCGGGGTGCGCTGCCACAGTCCCAGAGGCTGCACCAGCCAGAGAGGGCATCCCTGTGCCCACCTGCCCATGAGGCGGGATCCGAAACCCTAGCCCGAGCCCCCTGCAGGGTGACCCTGCAACCAGGCCCATGGCTGTCCAGGGTGCTGGTTCTCATGGGCATGGGAATGGGAGGCTCCGGCTGCTCCCAGGCCTCTGAACCAAGGTTCCCTGGGCCCAGGGGACAGGGGGCATCAGGGCCACTGCAACACGTGACGGGGGAGTGGGGGCTTGGTAGTGGGCTCAAGATAGCCCTACAGGTGCCATGGCCCCCAAACTGGGGCAGAGGAGGTCCCCAGAAGCCTCTAAGAGGAACCCTGGTGCCATGCAGAGCATGGACACCCCCTCCCCATTGACTTGTGGGGGCCCCCTCTGGGGAGAGAGACCCCCACCCCCACCCCAGTCAGCCCAGAGGAGGGAGAACGGGAGAACAGGACTGAGGTGGCCCCGTCCCCTACAGCCCCGCCCTCTGCCCTCTGCCCTCTGTCCTCTGCCCTCTGCCCTCCTCCTTCCTCCTCCTGCTCCTCCTCCTCTTCCCAAGGAGGCAGATGGTGGTGCAGGCAGCCTCCTTCATTTTCCGGAGCGTGACTCAGACGCAGCTGCCTCCCCAGCCCGCACTGCAGGCTGCGACCTGCCCTCCGCCCCCAGCAGGGGCTCAAGGACGCCCCGGGGTCCCGGACTCCACCCAGGGAGCGCCGGGCAGACTGGCCTCTCTGCTTGGACCCCCAGCCCGGGCTGCCCGCAGGAAGCCCCAGCGGCACGACCCTCCCAGAGACCCCTCACTTCCTGCCCACCCGCTGGCTTCGGCACCCTACAGCAAGCAGCAGGGGGTACAGGGGGTCCTCCAGGGGTGGGGCTGGGGATGGGCAATGGGGGGCCATGGCCTGATGCCAGGCGGAGCCCTGGTTCTCAGGGACACTGTCCGGGCCCAGGGCAGGGCTGAGTGCAGGGGGAAGGGAGGAAGCCCTGAGGGAGGAGAAGTTTCCAGAAGCAGACAGCCCTGCTGCAGCAACCAGGCCGAGTGGCCTGCTCCCAGGAGAACACACAGCGGGAGGCAGGCCCTGCCCCGGGGCCCCTGGGCCACCGGCTCCACTAGCTCCCTCCAGCGTGGGTCCATGCGCTGAGCTCCCTCTCTCCCTCAACCCCCCCCGGGAGACCCCAGAGACACTCTCACGTCGGGAGGGACTCCAGCCGGCATCTCGCGGCCACCCCACCCCTCTCGTCCGCTCCCCCTCCTGCCGAGCCCTGGCCACGGGGCTGCCCCGAGGACGCGGGCACACACACAAGCACACTCACGTGCACACAAGCACAGACACAAGGCAGGGACAGGCTCCCGAGTGTCCCCCACCTTTGTGAATGGCCAACTGCCCCCACAAGCCTAAGCTACCTCACCGTGAGCAGATGCTCGAGGGGCCTGGCTACCCCACTGCTGGGCGCCGTGTCCCCCACGGTCTTCCCCACAGCCGGGCAGTGGCCCCTGCTCCCCTGGCAGAGACCAACACACATGCACACATGTGTACACACGTGCACACACTCCCACTCCCACACTCAGTTGTGTCTAACCCCGACCAACCCTGCCGGCTCAGCCCCCGCATCATGGCCCCACGGGGCCCTGGGCGCCCCGCGTCTCTCCCAGTGCCAGAGGGTCTCTCAGGCCGTACGTCAGGCTCCCGCCGCCCCTTCCCCCAACCCTGCTGCCAGCCTTTCCATCACTCCCCCTGTCCTCCACCCTCGCCCCCTTGGCGTGACCCTGCCCCCAGCCTAGCACATCCCACCCCTGGACTTCAGCTGCTCGTTGCAGGGCTGCTGGCGGCGGGGCCTCAGCTCCCGCCTGGACGGCCCCACGCTCATGTGACACACGCAGATGCCCAGCACTGGGCTTCACACACCTCCCCCGTTTGACCCTCCAGCAGCCCCAGGTGGACTGTTACGTGCATCCCGGCTTTACCGGGGCCCCCAGCTCCTGGCAGCCCAGGGGTCTGCCCAGGGCCCCACAGCACACAAGCATGGGGCCGGGATCTGGCCCAGCCCAACAGCCACGGTGCCCCTCGGTTTGGCCCTGGGCCACACTGCGCACTGTGCGGGGGGTCGGGGGACAAAACTGGCCTCCAGCGGGGCCTCCCCAGGCAGGCAGACATGTCCACGGCTCTGGCATGGGGCCCGTGGGTGGCACACCCTGTCTGCACGAGGCCGTGCTGCGTGGGGGTCAGGCTACGCCCACCCAAGGGCGTCTTCACCACTGACCCCTCTGCCCCTGCCCAGGGAAGACGGCTGATGACTCAGGCCTCAGTCAGCAGCACAGGGAGAAGAATGTGACTGTCCCTTTGCCAACACAGGGTGGGCGGTGGGGGGACTGAAGGGCCCAGGCTCGGTTAGCTGGGGTCAGCAGGGGCCCCTGGCCGGGACTGAACCAGCTAGTGCCGGGGCACCGGCGCCCGGGAGCCCTCGCGGGGGAAGGCGCACAGGCAGGTAACCCAGAGCTGGGGAGATGGGGGTGGAGCGGCCCTGCCGGTGGATGAGAGACCAGAGGCAGGGCCTCCCGGTAGAAGGACCTCTGAGGTCACCCAAGCTGCACCCCGAACGTGTCCCCAGTGGACGGCCCACTCAGCAAATGCACCACCCCGTCCTGAGCCAGGCCCAGTGCTAGGGCAGAGCTGGGCCTGGCGGGCGGCGGTCCCGCGGTCCAGACTGGAACCGGGAGGAGCTAGCAGGTGGGGTGCAGGCCTCTAGAAGCTGATGCGGCGGCGGGGGGCACCTCGCTGGCCCCTCCTGCAGGCTTTGGCCCTGGCGCTTAGGAATGCAATCTGTGTTTGGTATATAAGTTGACGCGATCTAAAATGCGGAAAAGAAAAGATCAAGAATGTTGTCAGGAAAGCCACAACAGGAAGTCTGGCGCCACACGTGACCTTGCCTTCGTGGCACTAGCCATGGCTCTCATGGCCCAGGGGCCCGGGGAAGGACCTCTTAGGGGGCCCCCCCTCTGTACATCCCCACGTGCACATGGGCCACCTGCCTCGCCTCCACGAGCCACAGCTGCGCCCACGTTAATCGGAACTTGGTTTCTAGTTAATTTCAAAATACAGCCAAGGTAATGAGAAATTGAAGGGTGAAAGGGGCGGGTGAGGGTGGTGACACCTGGGGTGGCCACAGAGGGTCCCCTGGGGAGAGGACGTGGTCCTGAGGCCCCGCCGGGGGCCCGAGGGCCAAGTGCTGGGCACACAGTGGGACAGCGCGGGGCTCACTGCAGGTGCCTGGTAGAGGCGCGGCGGGTCCTGGAGGCCACTCACAACCCCCATCGCACCCCCCTGGTCGCTTGAACGGCTGACCTTCCGCCACACTGCACCTGGAGGTCGCAGTGTGACCTGGGAGAGAGGTGACACACGCCCCTTACGCAGTCCTGTGCGGGGAGAGCTGAGGTCAGAGTTCAGCGGGACAGGAGGGAGAGCAGAGATCCTCCCAGGGCCGGCAGGGCAGGGGTTCCCCGCCAGGCCAGCAGGGGGTGAGGGGACCAGGCAGCGGGGAGGCATCTCCCCGCAGAGCCAAGAGCCTGCGCGGAGGCCCGGCCGGTGCCCCGTGAACGCAGAAGAACCGCGTCTGGATGTTGGTTCTTTGGCCCTTTTTAACCCTCGAACTTCCCACTGCCGCACAGGAGCAAAGGGAGGCTGTGAGGTCAGCGAGAGAGCGGGGAGGACGGGGGGAGGGCAGGGGGCAGAGACCTGTCCTGGGCCACTGGGAGCCCCTTTCTCCCCTCAGTCACCTCTTCCCGTCCAGGGGCAGGGCAGGGGTCCCTGAAGTGGGTGGATTCGTTCCCAGGGAGGCGGGGAAGCTCGGCGGCCACCTCACGGGGTGGACAGAGCCTGACCTGAGCCCGTTATCTGGGACGAGCAGGTGGTTGCACTTGGGGGCCGGGCCGGGCCGGGCCTGCGGGCCCCCCACCAGCAGCAGTGGCCTTACTCCGTTCATAAATACTGCTGCGACCTGCTCCTTCCCCAAAACCAAACCCCCAAGGCCTGCAGGAGAGGCCCAGCCTGGCGCCACGTGTCTAAGCCACACAGCCACTCGGCTGCCAAGTGGGCAGCGGGGCATTCCAGAGGCAACGCCAGCTCCCCGGGACCTCCGGGGGCTCTGATTCTGCCGCCTATGCCCCCTCTTCCTCTCCTTTCCGCCCCCGCACCTCTGCCCTCTGCCCCCTCCCCTTCTCCCCGTCCCCGCCCAGCCTCTGGAGGGGCGACGGCAGTGCTTCTCCCTGTCTGCAGTTTCAAGGCCAAGGGCAGGGGGAGCGGGGCCTCCTCACCCTCAAAGCCCCAAGGAGCCCGTGGGGCTCTGTCCGGCTGCCCCTCCCTCCCCCAGCCGCCACAGTCCTGGAGCTAGGGCTGCAAGGCCCAGTGGTCTCTCACTGCTTGAGCTGCAGAAACTTCTCCGAGCAAAAGATGACAGGGCACCCATGCGCTAAGCAGTCCCAGCCGGACTGCTCTCCGCCCCCCGCACGCGGCTGTCTGTGCAGAGCCAGGCAGGAAACCCCGCATTCCTCTGCAGCCTCACTGGGCCACTGAGGCCACCAAGGGAAGCTGGGAGGGGGCGACAGCCCAGGTCCCCCTGCGGGTCGGCAGAGGCCGCAGTCCACTGGCCTTGGCCCAGCCTGGGTCCTGTCTGCTCTCCAGGTTGCGTTGCCAAGCGTGGCCCTGGCACTCTGTGGGGTGGCCACGAACTGCCCATGGGATGGCAGGACCGCAGGTACAGCCACTCGGGGAGGCTCCCAAGCGGAGTCAGGCCACTGGTAGTCTCTGCAGCAAAGCTTCCGCGGCCGGATGGGCCGTGCTGCCCACAGGGAGGCCACGGCGGCTCTGCCTGCAAAGAACTGGGCAGTTGTGTGCCCTGTGGCGGGCTGTGGGGTCCACGCGGGGTCTCACCAGCCTGGACACAGCAGCGACGGTCTATGGAGTGGCCACGAACACTGAATTAGCGAGCACTGAGCCGTCCAGTGCGCGTGGCCAAGCCATTCATGCTGAGCCCCAGACGGCAGAGCTGGGCTCAGGCGTCCGGGAAGCTCGCTTGGCAGGGCTGCTCCAGGGACACACAGCCCAGCCTCTGCACACGCAGGACACTCAAGACGTGTCACCCTGCACTCGGCCACTTCAAACAGCAACACCTCCGCCCCCCAAAAATGTGAAAAATGCAAAACAATGCGGCACTAACTAGGTCAGGAGAGGACCTGCCATCCTGAGAGATGAAGCAAGCCCAGAGGTGGCCTTGGTGGGCATCAGCGGGGGCCTCGGTCTCTGCCGCTCTGCACACCCCCCCAGGTGACAGCAAGGCAAGGACTGACTTCAGGGCTACTAATACCTAGTAGCCGGTTCGCAGATACGGGCCCTGCAAACACTGAAACCCTCGCGTGGCCGCCCTGGCTGGGGCCCGCCTCCTGCTACTGGGCACACGGGCCCGGCGCCCAGGGTTCTCTGGGGCTCAGACTGAGAAACGCAGGAAAACTTTGGGAAACCGAGGGGTTGCCGCGAGGGTTGGCAAGGCCACGGCTGCCGAGCTGCACGACACAGAGCGAAAGGCGAGGCCGGGATGAGGCCCCGGTGGGCCGGGCCAGGCTTGCAGCTGCCGCCCCACCGCTGCCCACCTGGCTGGGGTGTCCCTGCCAACAAGCAGAGGCGGAATGGCCGCCCCAGGTACAACAGTTGCTCGGGAAGGGCTGGGTGCCCCAGTAGGACGGACCCTGGGTACGTGGGTGGGTGCGTGAAGAGGCGGGTAGGTGGCAGGCGGGCGCGTTCTCCTGGCTTCATTCTGCGTCAGTATCAGAGGCTGTCTCAGGGCCCCCCTGCAGGAGGCGAAAGGAAAAAAGATAAAAAGCCTTCTGGGTGCTGAACTGACAACTGAAATGAAACCCAAGGCCAGGTTGCTTCTTGGGGTCCCTGGGTGGGCCCCCCCGCTCCCCTCTCAGCCAGAAGGTGCCTGTCCACTACACTCAGGTTCTCCCTGGCTGTCCCCACCATGCCCAGCACTGCGCTGGGAGGACCTTTCTCCTGGAGAAATGCCCATGCCCGCCCGCCCGCACACCCCCAGCCCAGGACTGCAGCCCCTATCGGCCTAGGGCCTGCACCTGGGCCTCTGTGGGTGTGTATCAGGGTGGCTGGCACGGTGACCTGACCCGCTCCTCAGCGTTCGGCACAGCTGTGCCCCCTCCAAGGTGCCCTCCCAGGTGGAAGCCCAGCCTAGGGCCCCTGTCCCTGAGCCCACGCACCCCAGGCAGAAGCCGGCCCTGGGGTGCGGGCCTCCCACCAGCCTCCTGCTCCCCATCCAGCCTGCCTCTGAGGGGAGCCTCATGATTCTGCCCGCTCCCCAGGCCCAGGTGCCCCAGAGGCCCCTCCCGGCTGGACTGCTCTCCAGGCCAGGCCAGAAGGCCTGCAAGTCACTCCCCCACTTCCTCCCCTACATTCCTCAGCCCACTGGGTCAACAAGCACACCTACTGACCACAGCCGGCTGCAGCCCGGAGCCAGCGAGGGACAGAGATGAGTCAGCCGGCACTGCTTCCCACCCCCACTTCCTGGTGCTGTGAGAATAGGGATCCAGGGAGAGGCCTGAAGCCGGGGTGGGGGGGACGGAGTGCAAGGCAGGAAGGCTTCCCTGAGGAGGCCAGGCCAGCTGGGGCTGGGGGCCAGGGGCTGGGCTGAGGAGAGAGGCAGGCAGCCCGTGGGGGAGGGCTGGCGGCCTTCCAGGCAGAGGGCCCCATGCTAGGACTCAGCGCATTCCAAGAGCCGGGAGCCCTGTCCAGAGGCGGCAGCCACGCTCACACGTCCCCGGGCTGGAGGGCATCCAGCACGTGGCAAGCGCCCTCTTCGGCCAGCTCTCCTGGGCACGCCTGGTACTTAGGTGCCTTCATTCGGCCCTGCCCAGCGGCCAGAAGCAGCTCAAGAAGGCTTCCGGGCCTGGGAGTGGACAGCTCCAGGTCCTGCCCCCGCCCTTCGGAGGGGCGCCCTGAGCACCGAGAGGGCGCGAGGTTGGAGCCAGGGCAGAAGCTGGAGCAGGGCTGGGAAGCCACCCGGGCCCCTCCCTCTGCGCCGGCCCCTCCCTCCTGGGCCCTGCTGCCCACCTGCTTTCTGCACTTCTGGCCGCAGGTCTTGGGGGAGCCCTAGTCAAGCCGTAACAGCCCGGGCAGACAGACATTCCGTCCACCTTTGCTCACCTCGCCCTGCGTGCCGCCTCCAGAGGCCCTGGTCATCCTTCCACAGATAAAGAAACCGAGGCTCGGCCGTTCCTGCCCCGTCGAGCCTGGGGTCACACGTTGAGAGTGCTCGGGCAGGGCCCTCGGGCCGCCCCATCGGGTCGGGACTGGACAGAGACCTCCATGCGCGCTGGGGGCCCCGCCTGGTGCAGCCTGCCCGGGTGACGTCAGAAGGGACTTCTAGAGCTGGGGTCTGGCTCTTCGGCCAGGGCTTCCCAGCCTGCTAAGGGGAAGCCCCACATTGGGGAAGGTGAGGTTCATACGCAGGGCTGATGAGGCCGGGAAGAGGGGGTGACAGAGAACAAGGCCACCGCGCTACGGTGCCTTCTGCCTGCGGCGCCCTGCAGGGCCTGTCCTGCCCACAGACCTTTGAGACCCCACCATGGCAGACAGGGAGGGCTGCTGGGGGGGGGTCGCTGAGCGGGTTGGCCTGGTCGATGGGGATCCTCTCCACCCCGGGAGCCTGAGGAAATCTCAGCCGTGGGCACGAGGGGTCCGCTGGGCTGAGCAGGGGGCCCACATGGGGACAGAGGTGGACGCGCAGCCCTTAGGGGGTACACCTGGGAAGATGTGAAGGGAGGGCGCACAGCGAGGCCTGAAGCCGGCGCAACACCTGCAGGCGTGGCCCACCCCCAGAGGCGCCCGGCCCGCAGCTGGGAAGGGGCGGACCTCCACGGGAAGCCGTCGCGGTATTTATAAACGTGGGAGAGTCCCTAAAAGAGCCCGGCAGGCCGGGCCCAAGGGGCGGGGCCTCCTGGAGACCACCCCCCCGGCTCCGCCCCCGGCCCACGCCCGCTCCGCACGTGGCCCCTGTAGGGCGGGGCGAGGCGGGGCCCGCTCTTCCTCTCGCGCCGCGCCCGCTCCGGAGCCCGCGCCCGCGCGCGAGCCGTGTGGACCCCGCGGTGGGCCCGCTGCCAGCCCGCAGCCCCGGCCGCCGCCCCCGCCCGGTGAGTAAGCCCTCTGGGCTCTCCAGGGGCAGCGGGGAAACTGGCCCGGGCGAGGGGAGACGCGTGGTGCCGCGGGGCCGGGTAGGGGCAGCGCCGTGGGCGCCCCGGGGGCGGAAGGCAGCCGCGTGGCGCAGGGCGGTGGGACCCCGGCTCCCGGGGGGCGGGACTCCAGGGCGCACCCCCACACCCCTGGGGCTGCCACCCCGACGCGGATTCGCCGCGCACCTGGGCGCCGCCTGTGGGCGGTGGGGGGTCGTCGAGGGTCAGCCGGGAGCCCGGTTGGCGGCACGATTTCCCCGCCTGGCGGCTGACGCATCCTGACCGTAAATCAGCCCCAGCTGGGAAAATAAACTTCAAGTTCGGGTCCGCCGCCCGCTGGTCCCGCCAGGCGCTCGAGCCTGGGGTCTCGCTTGGCCGGCGGGGTCCGTGGCTGCTCCGGGAGCCGGTGGGTGAGCACGGGGCCCTGGCAGCCGCTCGGGCGCCTCGCGGGAGCCAGCCGGGAGCTGCTCTCAGCTGCTCCCGGGTGGGGCTGCTGGGCGGGGTGACAGGCTCGCCCGTGCTCCCCAAGCCCTACCGTTGGCCCCCCTTGCTGAGCAGGGACGCCAGGGCGACCAGGCGAGCCGCCCCCAGGCTACATGGTGACCAGCCCTGTTGTGACCACAGCGTTGGTGACCGTGCCCCGCCAGTACCGGGAATACCCTCAGGGGTCGGGGGCACCCACACCAGAGCCCAGGTTGGGAAGTTCCAGCCAGCCCCCTCCCTGCTTCCCCCACCTCAGAGCAGAGCGGGGCCCCCACCTTGTGGAGGTGCTGATGGGCTGTCGAGCTAATTGCCTGCACCTCACATTTTGGGACCTGGGAGCTCCTGCCTTAAATAGACTGCGTTCCCCTGTCGTCAGACAGCACTTGTTTTCCAGGTTGGAAGAGTTAGCGGGTCGCGAAGGCCGCGGGAGGGGTGGCTGGTGGCTGGGTGACAGCCTGTGGGTGCAGGACGTGACGCAGCCGGCCTGGCGCGAGCCCTCTGCGTGGGCCGGCGGCCTGGGTCAGGGCCCGGGCAATGGGTGTTCTTGGAGGCTAACTCAAGCCCCTGGCTTTTGATGGTGCCCAGAGGAGGACGGTGGGGAGAGTCACCCCCCCAGCCTGAGGTGTGAGGCCTGAGTCCGCTGCCTGAGCACTGCCCGCGCTGCTCTCTGGCACATAGCAGGTGTCTAATAGTTGCATGGTTCAAGGCCCAGTGGACACAGTAGGTTGGGGAAGACATGCCCACGCCTCTTTCAGGACGGTGGTTGGGAGACTGTCTGGGGGACACAGGCCAGGGGGGCCGGGAGGACCAGGCCAGGCACCTGGGGGCCCCAGATGTCCAAGATGAACTGGTTGGTTTCAGCCCATCATGAAAGAGGGGGTGAGTGCCCCATCACTGGAGGCGGGCCTGTTCCACCTGCCCGGCACAAGAGGCCGCCGTGGTGAGGGGGACCTCCGTGGACCACCCGCTACCCCCCAGCCAGGCGGGGCACCCGTCTCCCGGCAGCTGCTTCCCCAGCTGTGATGACAGAGGAGCTGTTCGGCCCCTCTGCCAGGTACACTCCAGCCCCTGGGCCGGCCCACCCACCGCGCTTCCCCACCTGGTGCCCTGGGCAGGGTCCCTGTGGAGCGAGGGGTGGAGCAGAGGAACGAGCAGACCAGCCTGCCCAGCGCCCCACCTCGCGACCGCCTGGTGAGGTTCGTGGGCAGTCACCGTTGTGTTTCACAGACGGGCAGACGAAGGCCTGGGTGGCTGGGTGACAAAATCATGCCGCCATTTGGCAAGAGGCATTTACAAAGGCCCCTACTGTGTGCGTCGACCTTGACAGCGGGGCCAGAGGGTGGTGTGCACCCACTGGGCACCCAGAAGGCGCTCCCCAGGGTCAGGGCGAGAACTGGCTGTCCCCTACCTCTGGTCACCACTACAGCACCCTGGGGGCCCAAGAGGGAGGCGGGATGGGAAGGGTGGACTGAGGACCCAGCTCCCATGGGGCTGGGCTGGGCTGGGCTGGGCTGAGCCCACGGGGAAAGGGAGCACGGCTGGCTGGCGCTCCTAGGAGGCCCGGCGACCAAGGCCATCAGGTGGAACCAGCCGGGAAACCCACCCGGGTGGGTGGAGGCAGACCCCGCTTCCGGGTTCTCAGCTGGTGCCCCTGAGGCCTCACATCGAAGCCTAGCGTGGAGGCTGACTGAGGGCCCAGTGGTCAGGGAGGGGAGGGCAGGCGTCCCGTTGCAACCACACACGGTCCTGGCGGTGGTGTCCCTGAATGGCCGCTGAGCCTGCGCTGGCTGCGATGGGCCGAGCCCCAGCCCCTTGCGGCGCCCAGCCAGTGCCCCCAAGACACACACACACACACACACTCACACACTCACGGGTCCCAGCAGACCCAGCCAGTGGGGCAGGGGTTTCCCAGGTCTGGGCTTGACCTTGGCCCTTGCCGAGTGCTGGCGCACCCTGGCCAGCGGCGTGAGACGGCCTCAGTCTCCCCGTCCGTGCCTGGTCCCTGATCCCCTGAAACGTGGCCTCCGTGTGCCGCCAGCTTCCCCCACCATCTGTGCCCCGGGTCCCGTTTCTGCTCCAAGCACAGCTTGGCACTGCCTCCCCATGCACACTGTGCTGAGCGGCCTGAGAAGGGAGCCCCGGGTGCTCAGGCCAGTCCTGCCCATTTTGAGGGTACCCTGCCAGGCTGCCCCCAACCAGGGTCAGGGGGAGCTGGGCCTGGCCGTGGCACTGGGGGCCGAGGAGCGGCGGCCGCCTGTAGGCAGTGGCAGAACAACGGGAAGGTCCCCTTTGAGCGGCGGTGGGGAGCAGCCAGCGAGGGGCCTTGCCCCCCAGGCTCCCTGGGGAAGAACATCGAGCCCCTTTCACAGTTGAGAAAAGCGAGTCTGGAATGGGCCCAGCCCCCTCGGCGCCCAGCAAGGGATGCTGCCAGGAATGTTGAGGGCCTCACTCTCCTGGTCGGGCCGGATTCCTGGCGCCCATCCCAGCCCCCAGGGACCCAGCAGCCTGGGGGTGGGGGCGGGGGTCAGCATGCACACACTCCTCCCTATTTGAAGATGGAGCCGGAGACCGGTCTCACCCAAAACCTGAGCAGTCCCCTGCCCACCCGCCTCCCCTGGCCCCGGCACAGACCCTGGCAGTGCCAGGCTGTGCCAGGCTGTGACCCGCCCCCACCCTCGGTCTGCCGCTGTTTGCCGTGCCCTGAGGCAGGCAGCCTGCAGTGGGGACACCGGGCTGGGGACAGGGACCCTGGGGCTGGCAGTGGGCAGCCTTCGGGTCCCACCCCAGCACCTTGCGGCCTAGACCCCCCCACATAGCAGAGCCCCACCCTTCTCTCTGGGCACAGGTGGTCTGCCCCGGTTGGCAGAGGCCTTTTCCGAGGGTCGCAGGAGGGCCAGCAGGGACACAGGACCTCCTGGAGGAGGCATTTTCGAGCCGCTCTGGTCTCGGGAGAGGGGACCCAGGCCGCGGGCCTCCTTCCCGCGGCCTCGAAGCCCAGCAGGTGGAAGGAAGCCGGAGGCGGCCCCCTGCGGGCCCTCCAGGTTCCTCACCCTGCCCGCCGCGTAACCACGGGTCTGTACACGCCGCTCCCTCCAGTGTCCAGTGTCCGAACTTACTCAGCCACCGAAGGCTCCCGGGGGCACTGTCATCCTGGGCCCCCATGCCACTCCGCGGCACGGGGGCTCTCACCCTCGGCCCCCAGGCGCTACTCTGAGAGCGTTGCAGGCAGCCAGGCCCTCTGGGAGCTTGTCGCTGGCCCTGCTTTGTGCAGCTGGGGGGCCGAGCGCCTCGGTGACCGAGGGGCACAGGCAGCGGGTCCCTGCCAGCGCTCAGAGCAGGTGGAATCGAAAGCCAGGCTTCCTGGCAAGGGAGCCTCCACCCTTCCTGTCCTCCCTCAGCAGCGTTGGGCCAGCCGCTGGGGGTGGGCTCCCCAGGCCACGGCAGCCCATTCCCAGCAAACACAGTGCCCGGCTTAGGGCTGCACCCGTTGGACCCCCTACAGCAGGCGGCACCGCCCACCCCCTCCAGGCGGCGTTTCCTGTTGGCCTGACTCCTTCGCCCGCCTGCCCTGTGCCTTCTACTGGGCTCTACCCTGGGCGGGCGGGCGGGCGGGGTACAGCCCCTCCGATGTCACTCTGACCCGCCCTCAGATCCTGGGGACGCAGCGGGCTGCGCCCTGGCCTGGCTCCCTGACCAGTGCCGGCCCCCAGCTCTTGGCCCACCAGCTCGGACCCCTGCCCCTCCCCACTCGGGGGCCCCCACGAGCGCTTTGCCACAGCTGCTGGCTCTGCCCCCTGCTCTCTGGCGACTTGAGCTGGGGCAGCCACTCTGGGAGACGCTGTCAGTCGGCTTCACTCCCTGTCTGTCTGTCTCCCCCCCCCCCCCAATTATGAAAATGGCCACATTCGCCCCAGCACAACTTCTGTTAGAATTCAGGCGTGTGTCCAGTGTGACAGGCCGTGTTCCGTGCGACCAGAATCCTAGGCAGCGTGGTGGCCCAGCTTGGTGTCCTGCTTCTCACCTCTGTTTGAACTGGGCACTGTGCCCTGGGATGAGCCCACTCCGGTGGCCCACACAGGCTGGGGAGGTCCCTCAAGGGCTGGTGGCCTGGTGGGGAAGATGAGGCAGGCACCTGAGGCTCCGGGGAAGCTCAGGTCGAGGGAAGGAGGGAAACAGGATCGTGGCAGGGTGGTCGCAGCTGGGCGGCCTGCACTGCCCCGGGACACCATCTAAGGGTTGCCAGGCAGTGGAAAAATTTGGGTTCTTGGAGGAGCTAAAAATACAGTGTGGCAGCCCCTGCCTCCCGCTCCGGAATCCCGCTCCTGCCATCTTACTCACCCACCCACCCACCCGGGGAAGACAGGCTCACTCTCTGCACCCGCCCCCACTGGCTCGGGGCCCAGAAGCACCCAGTCCCTGTGCCGGTGCAGACTGGGACACCCTGGAGCTGCCTCCCACCCCACGTAGCTGGCCCCCCTCCACAGGTGCGCATGTGCCCCGCCGAGCCTGCCCCGGCCCCCACCCGTGGGCTCCTTGGGCCCTCCGCCAACACCGGCAGGAAGCCAGGAACGGAGGGCAACGTCCCCGTCCCAGCCCCCACTCACGGCTGCACTGGCCCGCGGGCCTCCCTGCCGTGGTGCCCCGGACGCAGCCCCGTGTCCAGCGCCAGCCCCGGAGGCTTGCCCTCTGTGGCTGTGTTTCTCCATCTGCACAGCAAGGCCTCGAGTGTGGGCCCTGAGGTCTGGGGGGCCAGTTTTGACCCTGCCCCCGCAGCATGCACCCAGCTTCCCACGAGCCCGCCAGCTGCCCAGGCGTGTGGGCACCCAGTGAGGCGCCGCATCCCTGGGCCAGCCTGTCCAGGCATGGGCAGGGGGTCAGGAGGGTGTCCGGGAGGCGGCCAGAGGCCCATGGGACGAGTGTCCCTGTCGCATTCATGGGCACCCAGCCCACTCACTGGACAGCCAGGCCAGCGTGCTGACCCCGGGGGCGGGGGGCCTCCGAGGGACAGGTGTGACTCATCACCGGGAAACCCCGCGCTCTTGGCAGAAAACTAGGCAAGCAGCCCTACCCGTGTCAGGGCCTCACGGCCTCATTCCCAGAGGCCCCTGCCCCGTAGTTCCCTGGTATGGGAAAGGGTGGTGTGGGTGCACTGTCTGGCAGGCCAATGGGGGCACCAAAGTGCCCCGGCTCTCCCGCAGGGTGTTTGGACCCTGGGAGCCCCGCGGCCTTGCTCCGGCTGCCTCCGCCAGGGGTACTGGCTGCCCAAAACCCTGAGAGTGCAGAGTCCTGCGCAGGCCCCGCCCCTCGGCTGGGGAGCTGGCAGAGGCAGGTCACATTCCTGCGCACATGGGGTCCTGACGCCCGCCCATGGGAGCCCCGCCTTGGGTGGGCGGCCCACGCTCCACCCTGGTGTGGCTGAGCCTGGGAAGGTCCCTGTGCCCCACCCAGGCCTGGCGCCAGGCCTAGCTGGGAGCGGGCCACAGCCCACAGGCAGCGCGGGGCAGGCGGGGCAGGAGGGTGAGGGGCCAGGCATCCACAGACAGTGCTGCAGCCCCCGAGGGGGTCCGGGGTGCGTGCTCTGCACCCACCCGTCCCAGTTACTCCGCGGAGAACGCTGCTGCCTCCCTCCGAGACACACACAGTCACTTCCTAGGGGAACATGGCCAGGAGGCCCAGGACGCTGCCTCCCGGGCGCCCCCTGGCTGTCAGGAAGGGCGGTCCCACTGCCCCGCGCCTGCCAGCAGCACCCTCGGAGGCCGGAGGCCTGGCCTGGAACCCCTCGTGCGCTGCCTGCTCAGCCCTCTTGGGGGCACTGCAGCCGGGAGTCAGTGCCAGCCCCGCAGGAGGGCAGGGGGTGGGGGAACTTTGCAGTTTTATGCTGCGTGTTAGTTGTCACTGTGCATGTAACATCATGTACATGCACGTAACACACACATGCAATGTATATACGTGTGACATTGTGTGCGTTCATAGGTTAAGCTCTGCAGAAAAGAGGGGTGCCCTGGGGGGGGCTGCGGAAGCTGGGCGGCTCACAAGACGTGAGGTGTCCCGCGTGACCGCTCGGGGAGCCCACTTGGCCTTCCCTGCTGGGTCCTAGGCTGGAAGTTGGGACAAAGTTACGGAAGTCGTCAGTTATTGATCCAGCCGGGCCACTGCTTCCGGGGCTGTCCCTTGGGACAGAGGCTGACTTCCTGCAGGCCCGCTGCCCCCCAGGCTGTTCCCACAGGGGAAGGACCGGCTTCCTGGGTAGGCGGTGGGCCAGAGTTCTGTCTTTACGTGTGGTCTGGCCTTTGTCTTTTTGTATGTTCAGTGTGTCACCCCTGAAACCGGCTGGGACACTTCTAGGGAGACGTGGTTGGCCCCAGACCTGACCAGCGGGCCTCACACGGGGAGAAAAGCTGCTGCCGCCTCAGCCACCGCGTCCCCAGCCAGGCTTGCAGGTCTGGCCGGACGACCCATCCACAGGGGACCACGGTCAGCTGGGCGCCATGCACACTCACTGCCCCCCACGGTGCCCGGTGGGGCCTGGCCAGCACAGGACCCTCGTGGACAGATGGGATTCGTCACCTCCCACCCCACAGACCAAAGGGCTCCATAAACAGGGTCTTTCTGGGAACTGAGCCCGCGCCCCCAGGGACAGGCCCCGGGGCAGGGCCGGCAGGGCAGATCTCGGCGATGCTGGCTGCCTCTGAGACGGGGTTTTTCTGCGTCTAGCGACCCCTGGGGCTCTTGGCTGGACAGGACATGTGGAGGGCGAGGGGCCTGGCCTGGGAGAGTTCTTGCTCTGCCCACTCGGCTTGTGCCAGAGAAGCAGGGACTCCAGCCAATGGGGCAGGGAGGGCGGGTGCATTCCGTGCGCCTCCTTAAGCAGCAGCACCCAAGGGGGCAGCAGTGTGCGGCCCGCCTACCGGGCTCCTCACAGTGCTGGGAGCAGGGGCTACCCGGGAGGGGCTGGGCTGCAGCCGGCAGCTGAGGAGCTCGGCCGCTAGCAGTGATGAGAAGCCAGGAGAGCAGGAGGGGCGGCCCGAGGCCGGGCCTGGAGGTGGGGGGCAGGGGCAGCCGGAAGGTCTTGGGCATCTGGGTGAGTAGACTGTATGGGGCCGCGCCGGCCAGGCCCGGGAGGGCGGGTGAGCTCGTGGAGACTCAGGATGGGGGCTCAGGGCTTTCCACCGACCAGGCCCCACGCAGACCGAGGCTCCGGGCCCCACAGGGGACAGCCACACCCACTGCCTGTCAGGATGCCCCCAACAGACTAACATCAGAGGTGCGGGTGAGGAAACTGAGGCCCAGACCAGACAGTAACTTGGCCAGAGTGGGGTGCGCACGCAGGTCAGTGAGGTCTCTCTCCCCTTCCGCCAGGTGCCTCCCGGGAGGACCCCAGGGGCCCGGAAGGGCAGTGGGCCAGGTGGGGGGACGAGGGGCCGGCCTGCTGGCGCAGACCCATAGCAAACAGGGGGCACTGCTGGAATGCGAGTGTCCTCAAGCTGTTCTCTGCGCCTCCCGGGCCCCGGGAGTGGACTTCAGAACTCAAGGGAATACAGCCATGGCCCCCCTCCCAAGGCAGAGGGCCCTGGGGCCTCCAAGAGGGGGCCAGGCATCTGGGCTCCCGCCGCCCCCGGCCTCTGTCTCCTGCGCGACCTCAGATGGCCCCTGGAGTCTCCCCTAGAGGGAAGCTCTGCCGGCCTCCTGGCTCCAGGGCCCTTCCGGGGCCCAGTCTCCCTGGCTCTGCCGTTTCCAGCTCTGGGCCGGGGGCTTGGGGGCGAGGCGTCTCTGGGTGCCCATTTCCTCTCCCGTGGAGTGGGGTGCGCATGGCCTGCCTCGGGGGTGGGGAGGCAGGGCACGGAGGGTCTGGCGGGCAGTGCTGAGGCCAGGCCCTGGGTGTGAGGCGCAGTGGCGTTGCCGCCATGCCTTGTCCCTCGGGTCCCCTCCCAGCCACTCCACGCCGCCCTTCTCAGACGCTAAATATAAGAGCAAGCTGTGCCAGGACAGCATGGGCCACCCCTGACCCTTGGGGCCAGTCCCCAGGGGTGGTGGCTGAGGACGGCATCACTGCCGAGGGCCCCGGGGAGGGGGGCTTGATGGGTGTGGCGATGGCACATAGGCATGTGTTGGGGGGATATTCTGAGGGGACCGCACTTGTGGCAGCAGAATCTGGGTGAACCTTCACATGCCGAGGACCTGGGGACACCCTGTTTTCCACCTGCACCCAGGGGACAACCCGAGGCGCACGGAAGCGGGGGCCTGGCAGGGCTACTCCCCGACGGGGCCTTGGTCTTGCCCAGAATTGGGTGGGCATTGGCTATGACCCTCACGTCAGCCCTCGGCCCCCTGCACCACGCCGCACTCATGCACTTTGGGCAGCCTGGAAGCGCCCAGGGTCTGAAACCGCCCCAGCCACCCGTTGTACCCATCCGATCCATCCATGGGGCAGGGGACGTGCCCTGTAGCTGAGGCCGGGGTGGCCCAGACACGTTTCTGCTGCGTCGTCACCACTGGGTCAGCCGAGCTGCTGTGGGTGTGGCCCCTGGGGCCGTCCTGCGTACAACGGGGTGGTGCTGCTGTGCCCTCGGTGGCCGTGGTGATGCATGAGGGACGGGTGCAAGGGCCACCCGCCCGGGGACCCAGCTCTGTGCTGCTGCTGCTGCGGGGTCCCCGGGAAGCATTGTGAATCCGCTCGTCAGGTTAGGGACACCCAGGCGGAGGACCCTGCCCCGGCTGGGCCCCAGCTGACCCCTACCTCCCTCGGACCCTGCAGCTCGGCAAGATGTCGGTGAAGGAGGGTGCGCAGCGCAAGTGGGCAGCGCTGAAAGAGAAGCTGGGGCCGCAGGACACCGACCCCACGGAGGCCAACCTGGAGAATGCCGACCCCGAGCTCTGCATCCGGCTGCTGCAGATGCCCTCGGTGGTCAACTACTCCGGCCTGCGCAAGAGACTGGAGAGCAGCGACGGTGGCTGGATGGTGCAGTTCCTGGAGCAGAGCGGCCTGGACCTGCTGCTTGAGGCCCTGGCCCGCCTGTCCGGCCGCGGCGTGGCCCGCATCGCCGACGCCCTGCTGCAGCTCACCTGCGTCAGCTGCGTGCGCGCTGTCATGAACTCGCAGCAGGGCATGGGTTACATCCTCAGCAACCAGGCCTACGTGCGCCAGCTGTCGCAGGGTGAGCCGCACGGGGTGCCCAGCATGGGAGGCCGCGGGCCGGCAGGCCCGAGTGACTCAGTACGAGGCTCTAGGCCGCGGAAGGTGGTGGGAGCTCCAGGTGCACAGGAGGAGACAGTCCGACTGGGCAGGCAGAGAGGGCTTCCTGGAGGAGGCACCAGTTTCCTGTTTGCCCCAAAGTTACCTTGGAGCCTTGGTCCCTCCACCAGCTGTACCTCATTGACTCCTCTGTCCTGTGACTTTGTCCCAATACTCCACCCAGCCCTTTGCTGGTTCAGGCCCCACCCCCTCCCTGGGACCCCCATCCTCACCCCACCCACCCACCCCGTCCCCTGCTCCTGCCACCTGGGGGCTTGTTGAGCTGAGGCCCACTCTCCACCTCAGGCTGCCCTGCTTCGTGTGTCTGCAAAGCTCTACCCACCCTTCAAGTTCCAGCTCCCTGTGACTTCCAGAAGGTTCCCCAGGCAGTCCCAGGGTTAGACCTTTGCCCTCGGAAGAGACCCCGGATGACCCAGGGCAGGCAGAGGTCACTGTGCGTCCCCTGCCCACCAGGCTGTGCCGCTCCATGGCAGTGACCGAGTCCCTTGTGCTTGGGGCTCCCGGGGCGGGCAGTGCCTGGCGGCCGGCCTGTGGGGGCAGGGGCCGTGTGGGTGACTGAAGTAGCAGTCACCTCATTGCCGTCGGACTGCGGTCACCTCATTGCCATCGGACCCAGTCCCGGCCCGTCTGTAGAGTCCTTTGTGACTTGCTCCTAGCAGAGCTAGGCAAGGGACGCCCCCCGAAACTCTCCTAGCTCGTTTGGAGAAGACCCAGGCTCAGCCCAGGGAGCCTGTGCTGACGGGGCCTCTCAGAGCTGAGGGTCAGCCTGAGTCGCATGGGCTGCGCCTGTGGTCCGGGGGGCAGGCCTACGCGCCAGGAGTGGTTGCCCCCCGGCGTGAGCCGTGGCAGGGAAAGGTGCAGCGCACCCCCAGTGTTTGCCTGCTGCCTGCTTTTCCAACTGAAGTGTGGGCGTTCTGGGTGGAGGCAGGTGCAGGTGAGGGAGGGGCTGAGTGGGAGACCTAGCCTAGACACCTGGGCACCACTGAGACACCCCCCGGCCCCCGGCAGCTCTGGACACGTCCAACGTGATGGTCAAGAAGCAGGTGTTTGAGCTGCTGGCTGCCCTGTGCATCTACTCACCCGAAGGCCATGCCCTGGCCCTGGACGCCCTGGACCATTACAAGGTGAGCGGCTGGGGGCGGGGCGGGGCTGCCTGGGCGGGGCCTAGGGTGCCAACTGAGCCCTTCCCGCCCCGCAGACGGTGTGCAGCCAGCAGTACCGCTTCAGCATCATCATGACCGAGCTGTCCAATAGCGACAACGTGCCCTATGTCGTCACCCTGCTCAGTGTGATCAATGCCATCATCCTGGGACCCGAGGACCTGCGTACCCGCACGCAGCTGCGCGGCGAGTTTATCGGTCAGTCCAGCCTGCACTGTGCCCCGAGCACCCTGACCGCCCCCGGGGCCCCAAAGGAAGACCATCACGGGCCTCGGAAGCCTCCCCCCTCCACCCCCCGCCTGCTTCCTTCTGTGGACAGAGGCCTGCAGGGCCCCAGACATTAGTCCTAGAGGCCATCAGTGCGAGGCCAGGTCCTGACCCCTAGTCTGAGCCCCACCAGCTGTGACAGTGAGCATTTGATGGGCACCACTGTTTGCCCAATGAGACGTGTCCCTCCGGGCCTCATGTCCGTGGTGTCCCGTGGGAATGGCAAGGTCCTCTCCACAGACCGGGTGGCGGGAGTGAGCCCAGGAGAAGGTGTCAGAAGCTGCAAGTGACTAGAGGACAGGGTCGGCAGAGCAGCCCCAGCCCCGCTGACCCTGTGTGTCCCTCCCCAGGGCTGCAGCTACTGGATGTCCTGACTCGGCTCCGGTGAGTTCCCACCCACGGCTCCAGGTGCCTTGCCCACCTCCCCCTTGGGTCCCAAGCAGTGTCCCCAGATGGGCAGGGGCTCCCCAGTCCCCGGCAAGAACCCCTCCCTTGCCCTGCTGGAAAGGCTGCTCTGTGGAACCCCCACCAACACTGGGGTTGCCAGGTGCAGCACAGGGCAGGCGAATCGGGCCACAGGTAGACAGTGTTGTGGTCATGTAAGACAGTCGTGTAGACACCGCACGGGATGTACCTACACAAAAAGATCTTTCCTTGTTTACCTGAAATTCAAATACAGTGGGTATTTGAGAACCTACCTAGCTGAGGACCCCCATTCGAGGCCTCATGGGGACACTCTCCAGAGTGTCAGCTTGGGGTGGGGGACCCCAGGAGGAAGAGGTGAGGCCTGGCGCTGACCTGGCCTCTGCAAAGGTCTCGGGTGCTAAGTGGGGGCCGCCCTGCTGCTGAGGGCACAGTTCATTGGCCAGGCTGAGATGACTGGCAGGTCCTGGACCCAGTGAACACTCAAGCCCCCCACTGCTCTGGCAGGAGCCCCGCCCCTCCATGGTAACCCCTTGCCCCTCAGGTGTGGTCTGGGTGCCCCCTTCCAGCCTCCGTCCTGTGAGCCTCCGCTCCTGAACCAGAAAGGCCCACCCACCTAGGCTGCCCCTTGGCTGCGGTGGCCTCGTGCCAGCCGCAGGCCCTGCTCGGGCGTCTGTGCCTCCGTCCAGGGTCGGGGGCGGCTGGCGGGAGCCCCGGACTCAGCCGCCCTGGTCCCTCCCGTCACAGGGACCTGGAGGACGCAGACCTGCTGATCCAGCTGGAGGCCTTCGAGGAGGCCAGGGCGGAGGATGAGGAGGAGCTGCTGCAGGTCTGCGGTGGCGTGGACATGAACAGCCACCAGGAGGTCTTTGCCTCCCTGTTCCACAAGGTGGGCGGGCTGGAAAGGGGAGGGGCTGGGAGCGGGCAGCCGGAGTGGGTCACAGGCCCCGGAGGAGGGCAGGGTCCTAAGGCCAGGGCTGCCCAGAGGTGGCTGGGCCATACTGGGTGCCAGCAGGCTGGCCACCAACAGGTGGGCCCAGGGGACTTCAGAACCCGTGGGAGGCCAGGAGGCTGAGCCGCAGTCTGGTTCTGGCCTTGCTGGCTGGGACAGCATGCCCTTCACTGAACCCTGGGGTCCTCGCGTCCCTGGGGAGCGTCCAGAAACACTGGGAGACTTCGAGGTTGTCACAAGGAGACAGGTGCCGCGAAACCTCCCACAACGCACGGGGCAGTCCTTGGCTCAGAGAACTTTCGGCCCTAAGTGTCCCCCATGCCCCTGGAGAACCCCAACACGGGTGCATCACCAGGGCCCCTGGGAGGCATCCAGTGGCCATGGGTGGACACCTCTGGCTAAGAGGCCGGTGGCTGTCAGTCCACCCCAGGGAGGGATGGCCGCTCACTGCACTCCCCCTCGCCCGCCCAGGTCAGCCGCTCCCCAGTGTCTGCCCAGCT
>PVJD01013337.1:0-34550 GCA_004026545.1 Mormoops blainvillei
GAGCGGTTGACTGCACAGAGACCATAATAAATCAATTGGTTCAGACTCATATCAAAACCCTATTGGTGAGTGGCAAGTGACAATTAAGCTGCATCTGGTGGCAGGCTATAAAAGCCATACCACCCCCTGCCCCAACCCCATGGTGAAGTTCTCTTCCATGAAACTGATCCCTGGTGCCAAGAAGTTTGGGACCACTAATGTAGCCCATAGAGTAACGGATATATTCAGTGCCATTCCTGAGATAGTAAAGTAACTTCAATAAAGTCACTTTTTTTCCTTTATACATGATTTGTATTTGATCCTGTTTATTATAAATGTATTGGCAGACATGTTCATAGGAGCAAAATACAGAAAACATTCCAAATGCCCACCAGCGGAAAAATGAACAAATACATTCTGTTATGTGCCAGTTATCCAACTTATTACTTCCAAATTACTCCTCATTGCCTCCCTTTTGTAAATGGATCTGGACACTTTAAATATGTTTTCCTTGCCAAGAGGCATGATGTTAATCTTTAAGTAGAAGGCACTGGAGAGACACTGAAAGGAGTGTTTCCTTCCTGGTTCCCATGTGCGCCCTTGGCAGGCTGTGGCATGCAAGGGCCTTCCCTAGCCGCAGGCCCCGCAGTGTGCATGGCTTCACCGCTGCCGCCATCCTGTAGTACCTGCTGCTGCTACAGCACCTCCCTGGTTCTTGCAATTCAAGGTGGCCAGCAAAACCAGCGGCAGGGACTTCTTCCAACGCTGCCGTTGGCTGGTCTTGTAGTAGAGTGCCTCTGGCAAGACACTGCGCTATAAACAGCTTCCCACCGTGGCCAAAGTGCAAGATCCTGGGGAGTTTTGGGGTGTAAATTTCAGCATGTTCTGCCAGTGCAGCACCATAGCTGCTTCTCTGATATTCAGTGAGGCCCATGGGGTGGGGGAGACTCTTCGTTAGCTGCTCCGTCCCAGACTGAGGGACGGGGACTGCTTCTTGTTTCTGCTATTCTAGTCTTTAGAGCTCTCTTTACCTTTTACTAGATAGTACCTCATTGCTTCAGTGCTGTTATGATCAATCGTCCTTTATATTAACTATTTATGTTTCTGTGTGGTTTCTCTGTCTGGGCTGTACCTTGAGTCATAAATGTCATATTCATGCAAGTGAATGCTCTATGCCCATGAAATCCGGTGAACTACAGCCACCGTAATGCATGGAGCTACCTTCAAAGTTAGTGAAAAAAGTCAAGTCCTAGAATAATGCACATGGTATAATTTTATTTATAAAAAAAGTTCAAAAATACAGAAAGCCAAAAACACATAGGGGATCTAGCTAGTGTGGTAAAATTATAAATAACAGGAAAGGGCAACATAAAATTCGAGAATGTGAGTTTCTCTGGCAGAACAGGAGGCATACTGGTCAACAGCACTAGGGGGTAACCAAGGGCATTAGTAATGCTCCTTTTCTTCATTTGGTTTTTGGGGTCGGGGAGGTTTACAAATGCTATTTCATTTATTATTTTTCGCTATTCACATTGGCTGACTGTGTGATGCGACAGTACCCTCTCAGCCTCAGAGACCACACAGGACTTGAGGCCTCTGGTTTAGAGTAACCTTGTGAATTGTCCCTTGGGCTCTTACACAAACTGACACATCCTTTGTGTGCAGTGCCAGGAGTAGGTTTAGAAGTGCTGAATTAGACTTGATTCCCTGATAACACCCCATAAGAGTTTTAACATATTAGGCTATTCTTAATTTTAACACATAGTTCAGCTTCAAAATAACTTTCTGTAATTATAGAATAAAAATCATCTATCTCTCTTTTCTGATCCATGGGGAGAAGGAAAAAAAATCAAGATGCACACAACTTTAATTTTTAGCTTGCCAATACACCCGTGATGGTTCTTTCTGAGTGACAGAACATACCTATTCATTGTGAGTTCTCTACAGAAGCGGCTTAAGCCACTTCCCTCAGAGTCTCCGCTGCGGCCTGCACCGTGAAGGCTGCAATAGAAACCTGTCTCCTCACTTCTCCCCAGGCCTTGGAAGGATCTGCTTTGCTTTCAATATCAAACAGAGCATCATAAATTCCTGGAAATGACTCCCCAGCATACTTGTTGTGGTTGCTTGGCGCATAGATGACATGCCTGTTGATAAAAAATAGTTGCTGTCTATTGTCCAGCAAAATAGTTGTCCAGCGATACATACAAGTGAAAAACAGGAGCACGCTACAAGTCCCGGATCACATAATTCTAATTTTATGATTTCAATAAAGCCACTTCTCAACTCAACTTCCAAGTTCAATCACCTCCAAAGACTAGTCTACAGAATATGTATTAATTAGTTGTATTTTGACTTCAAACAGATGACTTAAAGTGGTTCAAGCAACAAAAGTAACAATAATAGCAAAAACAGCTTGGTCACCTGCTACGGACCACGCTTGACAGAATTTACCTATGATTTTTATAATCCTTAAAAATAAACTCCATTATGCTAAGTGAAATAAGACAGGAGGTGAAAGACAGATACCATATGATCTCACCTGTAAGTGGAACCTAATCAACAAAATAAACAAGCAAGCAAAATATAACCAGCAACATTGAAATAAAAAACAAACAGACAGTAATCAGAGGGGAGGAGGGTGGGAAATGACAGGGGAGAGAGAGGGGAAGGGTCATCAAGGAACATGCATAAAGGGCCCATGGACAAAGCCAAATGGGGGAAAGATTGAGGGTGAGAGGTGGGGGTGGGTGGGGCTGGGGAAAGTGGTGGCAGGAAAATGTTGACCAAAAAAAAGTGGTTGGGGGAGGTTGGGAGTAGCGTGGGAAATTAGGAAGCCAAAGAACTGGTGCGTGCAGCCCATGGACATGGACTAAGAGGTGTGGGGATGATGGGATGGGATGCAGGGTGGAGGGGGTAAAGGCGGGAAAAATGGAGCAACTGTAATCGCATACTCAATAAAATACACACACACAAAAGAAAAAGCAGAAAAAAACAAACAAACAAAAATCTCCAGCCCTGGCTCATGTGGTTCAGTGGATTGAATGTCGGCCTGCGAACCAAAGGGTCGCTGGTTCAATTTCCAGTCAGGGCACAGGCCTGGGTTGCGGGCCAGGTCCCCAGTTGGGGGCACATGGGAGACAATCACACATTTATGTTTCTCTCCCTCTCCTTCTCCCTCCCTTCCCCTCTCTCTAAAAATAAATTTAAAAAATCTTAAATAAAATAAACTCTTAAAAAAGGTAATATTAGTACTTCACAGAAGAGGAAATTGAGGTCTGAGAGATTAAGTGATTAAGTGATTGGTCTCAAGGCAGATGGGAAATACACGCTGACTTTTCACCATGCCACTTAAAATTGATTATTATCGTCCTATCTGTGACTTGCCCACTGACTATTTTGTTTCCCTCCTCTTTAAAAAAGGAGTCAGGCAAACATGTTAGAATGCCTAGCTTAAAGCATGAAGAATGATTAGAAACAATGACTTAAGCAGAAGGAAGCGTTTTATTGAGAAAGTTATGTCAGTTTTTGTTATAGCCCTGGCAGGGAAGGACAAGTTCCGAAGTGAAAAAGCAAAGAAGAAAAGAGGCACAATCACTCCACCACTGGCAAACCAGTCACCCTGTCTGGATAGTGCTCTTACTCCCAATTCCAGCCCTTTGATAATCCCTATGCATTGACCCCTGATGGTCAACGATCACTTCCTTCTGTAATACTTAGAAAGATCAACCTGGGAACAGGAATAGTTACATCTGTCAAAATGGAAAAAATATCTAATGTCAACATTAGGAGAGTGGGTAAATTATTATATTATATTTGTATATATTTACGTGTAAATATAGGGGAGGGCCAAAGTAGGTTTACAGTTATGACTATGCAAACCACAGTTTATTATATTATTATTTATTGTAGTATTTATTCAAAACTGTAAACCCACTTTTGCCCACTGCTGCATATATTCATTATGTCATATATATATATATATATATATATAAATGAGAGAAGTGCAAAAATTATATACATTGAAATATGAACATGATTTTATACATGACTGATGGGATTGGGAAGATTTTTATTTTCTCCTTGTGACTTTCTGGGTCTTCTAAGTTTCTTACAATGACCACATATCCTTTTATAATCAGAAATAAGATACTAAAAAGAAAGATACATAGTGATCATATTACATTATATCAAGAAAAATTAATATATCATATACAACACATATTTTAACATTTTCAGTTGGCTTGCAAGAAATCAATTATGATATTGTTTTTCTACAGTGCAAAAAACAGAAATGTTATTATAATGAGTCATTTTTCCCCCTTACCTATAGAAAGGTCTGTCTGGTAATCCTAAAGGATCAATAAATGCTCGTTCCAGAAACATCAGTTGATCATTCATAATTCTCAATAATATTACGCTAAAAAGGAAATCGATACAGTTATAACCTCATGAAAATGTATATACTACTTAGCAAACCAAAGATTTAGAACAAAACTAAACAATGTTAATATAGTCTAAATTCCTATACTTCCAAATTAAGAACAATAACAGTTACATTTCAAAAATTCTATAAAATACTCTTCTGTTGAGGCTTATAAAACCATAGAAATAGTTATGTGTGCCAATGGAAAAAAAATGATGGTAACTTTTATTTACATTGAAATAATTAATTGATAAACCCAGGTACTTAAAAAAGGCAAGACTTTTTTCATCTTAAGTATTTTATTAACCTACTCATGGAAGTAATTTCAATATACAAACACATTCCCACCCCAACCCCTTTCTGATTTTGTGGTTTCCATTGAAAACCACTGAACATTCCTTATACAGAGAGATTCAGTTGGAAACAGCCCTGGGAGGTAATGGTCAGAGCGCCAGTTATGTAAACAGGATCTTTTCACGACAGAAACATGCTGGCTTCCTGAGGGAGACCAGAGAGCTATCAGTCTTCAGGCTGCATACTTGGTACATGAAGGTACCAAGGAGTCAACACTATATCCTTTGATGGGTCCAGGAATTGCTTAAAGAAGTGTCTCTTCCTTGGATTTCAGTTTTAGTTCAGAAATTCAACATCCAGTTTAATTCACTTTAGCCAGCATGTACTGTTGTCATGCATGGTACTGCTCTAGTGTTTGAAATTTGTAAACAACAAAGAGACAGAATCTGTACCTTAAATATCATTTAGAGCAAATAAAACAAATACAGAAATACTCAAGGAAGTGAAAGTCATAATCTGAGCTACAGGTAGTTTGCCAGAGGGAGAAAATAGCATTATTTTAAGCATCCCTTTAAAGTTTACTTCCCATTGCTGACATTTTTGCACATTAAGAAATTTGGAAAGTATTATAAAGTATTAAAAAATACTCCATATTCATCACAGGACAACAGAAAAATTGTACAAATTGGTTTAGTTTTTCTCTACGTTCAATAAAAATGTTATCAGCTATATCTGCAATTTTATATCCTTTTTGTTTACTTCACATTTTATTATATCTTATTGTATTTCCTTTATAATCATCAATTTTAATGCTTACAAAATGTTTAAATTGGTGGACAACTAATTTTTTTTTTTTTAGTAATTTCTTTCCTCTTAGGTATTAAGATAATTTTTAATTATTAGGTATTACAAATCATGTTTTTCTCAGAGAAGTCTTTTTTCCTTTCAAACTTGAAACTTTTTCCTTAAGAAAAGGATTCAAGAAACAGAATCTTATAGCAAAGTGTAAGAGCTGTGTGATGGCTCAGCAATATGTATTTCTATTTTTCAAAAGGTTAAAATAAGTCACAATGCTTCAGCGAACAGCCTGTAGCAATGGGTGCAACCAAATTTAGATAGTTACTAATTTGATATGCAAATAGTATAACAAAATTTTCATTTTCATTTTTGAATTATTAATGAGTTTGAATATTTTTTATATCTGTCTGTACAGGTGGTATTCTCTTTTAGATTTGTTTATTTTGTCCACTGCCAGTATTTCCAACTTTGTTCTTTTGGCTTTGCTTATCAATTTTCAAAAAACAAATTTTTTAATGTGTATGAGGTAGGAGGCAGCATAGGAAGAGTTCTGAGACTGCGCTGCTGTTGCTGGCCAGTGTCCAGCATCCCAGTTGCCAGGCAATGCCTTTTAGCATTTAGGCAGGGTAGTAAACCAAGGGAGGGAGGGGAAGGGAGGAGGAGGGAGACATGTCCCACCCACTAATTCAGCAGTCCTTAGCCTGGCTGGGTAGGATTGCCAAGCATTCTAAACAGCATAAGTGAAGTACGGGAGGAGGGAGGAGTCCTTGAGACAGGGCTTCTGTAAGCTTCTGTAACAATCTTACTAAGATTGCCAGGTGTCCTGAACATTCCAAGGCCTAGAAGGCAGGGAGGAAGTCCTTGAAATTCTATGTACCATTTCCATTATCTGGGAAAGAACCCCCACGCATACCTACGTTTGGGTAGTGACGTCCCCCCAGGGGAAGGTGGCACTACTTTTATTCACCAATCAATATGTTACTCCCTCACCCCCAACCTATCAACTATGTAAGTCCTCAGAACAAAGGACCTGAGGCTTCTTGCCACCCTTGCTCTCGCCACCCCTACTCTTGCCTTTCTCCCCAACCTTAGCAAGGCCTGCTTTCTTCCATTAGAAGGTATCATTAGTAAACCCTGCTTGCACGCTAATAGACTTGCTCATCTGTAATTCTTTACTGCATCAGCAAGAAGGAGGTTTCTCCCATTAACATATATGACTCCCTTTCCAAATTGGGTGGAAAAGAGTCTTTAGCCTGGGGGAGAAATAGAAGTCTTCGTGAGGATACTGAGAGCTCTCCTGCCATCCCTGCACCAATCCTCTGGTCATTAGTTAGGAGACAGGGCGTCCCTCAGGGACTTTGGAAGAGGTTTCCCTCTCTTTCTGTTATTGATAATTACCTTTCATATTATTATCCACTGCGGTATTGTCAAATCTGATTGCACTGTCATTTCCCCGTTGCTCCTAAACTTGGAATTTCACTTCCAAGAAATTCCAATTTTTAGTAAAGAATTCTTCCACAGCCGGTACTTATGTCTTCATGCAATATGAAGTGAGAATCTGAACTCACGTTTTTATTAGTTGCTAAAAGTTTATACAACAATATTTTTGAATACATCTTTCTTTCCCCATTGATTTTATGCACCTTTCATTACAAATATATCCTTATATAACATTAGCTTATTTTTGGACTTTCTGCTCTTATCTTTCTATGTACTCTTGTATCAGCCCCTGAGGATTTGATGTTTGTATTATCGTAATATGTTTAATATGAAGTAGATGTTCACCCTCAAAATCCTACTTTAAAAAAAAAATCCTTAACATTCTCATATAATTTTTCTCCCATTTTAAACATCTGTTTGAATTATGTTTTGTTTTTGTGACTTTATACAGAATTAATCTTAAAACAATGGCTTTACAATATTTGTTTTTTCAGACAAATAGAATTTTTCCAGGTGAAAGTGGAAATAAAGAACTCTCCGTAGAAGTAATGGCATTAAGAAGGGGGAGAAAGAAAGTGTGTTCAGGGAATAAGAGAGCTGGGTTGAAGAATGATGGACAGATACTGAAAGAACAGGAGAAAAAGCTAGAGAAGGCTTCGGTCACCCAGTGGAGGGAGGGCCTTCGATGTTTGGGTGGAGATTTTGTGCTAGTGGGTTGGAAGCAAAGGAGGCACCAGCCTTTCTCAGCAGCACGGTGCCCACTCAGAATGTCAGAAATAGGTCTTTGAGAGATATGGCAGCCCTGAATGCGTTAGAGTGGAGGGAAAGAAGGAACAGAAAACTTGCAAAGATATTTCAACAAAGATGTCAATATACAACTCTTTTTACTTATATCTGTTTTACACCCCACTTGTATATGAAGAACATACTTGCTTTTATCCAAGTCTTGGAGTCTCTCATTGAACTTAGAAGCAATTTCTGTAAAGTTCTTCACTGCAGAAAATAGTGGATCTGAAAGAGAAATCAGGACCTAGCTGGCGTTGTTTCACAGCTTATGCAAAGCGAAAGATGTAGGAAGCTGTTTTCTTTTGTATTTTACAAGGTGTTATTATTTTCTACATTACAAGATGGGCATGAGTGAAACGAAAAATACATTTATAGACATAAACAAAATATTTAATCACATGGAACAGCAATAAATAATAAATGGACCTAAAGTAGGTCATCATATTTCAGGAATTAATAAAAACATACAGATAATGAATTCTGAAAGAGGAAGTATAGCATACCAAATGACACGTTGTATGTTTTCATTTCTTGTGGATGTTTCATTGAAATATTGTAGATACTGTCAGCATATTTTCTTAAAACTACAGCATAATCTCGACAGTCAAAAGGGAGCACTACGGAATTGGCCAGTTCAAATACCATCCCTCCTCGAACCTGGGCCACAGCATGGTGATACTTAAAAGTTGGATCATAAAACTTTTCCACCAATTCATATGTTTCATAAACACTGTGATACAGTGGATAGCTGCTGAATTTGTTTATTTCCTATAAAAAAACAAAGAACAAAATGTATGTCTTATAAGATAGCTTATGATAAAATACATAATGCCATATTTACTATTAATAATGGTGAGACTATTTTGGTCAGCAATGAATAAAGGAAAGTATTTAAGTACCTCAATAAACCACTTACTAAAGGGTTAATGTAATATTAAAACCTTCCAGAAGTTTTTACTAATTAAAAAATATGTGTTTGTAACAGCAATGAATTATAAAAATTATCTTGGAAAAACCTAAGTCTCATCTTTAAGAGTACAGAAGATGTGGAAATGTTTCTGAAACAGAAAGAATATGTTGCATTTGAGTAAAAAACTTAAGACAGAATGGGTAGAGGAAAATAAGCATTATAAAGGGTAGTGCCGCAAATTTTTTAAGGACTGAAATTCCACAAATGAGCAATTCCCTAACAGGCAGTGTGCTGAAGAGTTGAGAGTCTGAGCAGCGAGGGTTTCAGGGGTGGACTTGCAGCCTCACCAAGGAGAGAGAAGGAGAGCTGGGATAGTTTCAGAGGCCAAGAACACACGCCAAAGGCAAGAGGCAAAGACTTCTTTCAAACTGAATTGCTGATTCATTTCCCCATTTTTTAGCTGCTTTTTTTTTATTGATATAAAAGAACCCTTCATATACGTATGTTAAGAAGACTAAGACTCTGGAATCAGCCTGTCAGAGTTTGAATCCAAGCTTAGGACTTGATACCAAATAACTTTAGGTGGTTAGTAACCCAAAGGTTATTAACTCGTCTTTGCTGCCATTTTCTTGAAGGTAAAACGTAGATAATATTAAAATCTACCCTCATCACTACCCTACCTAACCTTGTCTCATTTCCTCCCCTAATGGTAGGAGATTAAAGATTTCTTTTCTGGAGAGAACAACTAGTCTAAGAGAAAGGACCTATAATTTCTCAACATTGATTTGCCCCCAATGAAGCAACTGGAGCAGGCATTCTTGATCACTCTCCTGTGAAGATTGCCATTCGACAAGTGCCACCCTTGCATATAAGGGCTTTGATCAGCTTTTAATGGCCTCACTCCTCAATAACACAGATTGCTGAAGATGGCCTGGCAGTTGAAGTTAACTTGAAAGATAAAGACCAAACACATAAAACTAAAATAAAATCAACTCAGAGTAAGGAGGTACTGAAGGAAATAGAGGGGAATCCTACAGCCAGGGTTGCTCTGCCCACCAAAGCAATCATTTAGAATTGAAGGGCAGATAAAGAGCTTCCCAGACAAGAGAAAGCCAAAGGAGTTCATCATCACCAAACCACTATTATATGAAATGTTAAAGGGGCTTATTTAAGAAAAAGAAGAAGTTCAAAACTATGAACAATAAAAATGGCAAACATACGTATCTATCAGCGATTAAATCTAAAAAACAAACTAAGCAAATAAGAAGAACAGAGACAGAATCATGGATACAGAGTTTTGACGATTGCTGGATGAGAGGGAGGTACAGAGGAATGGGCGTAAAGGTGAGGGGGTTAAGAAGTACAAATAGGTAGTTACAGAAGAGCCATGGGGATGTAAAGTACAGTGTAGGGAATGGAGTAGCCAAAGAGCCTATACACATGCCACAGGCAGTGAGAACCACCAGAGAACCCAGAGAAGCCAGAGCAGAGCCCTCACAGGGGACGATGAAATCTGCCACATCACCTGATGTGTTTGAATAGATGAAGAGTTTGTGGCAAATCAGTTATGGATATAAGGACCAAAAAAACCAAACCAAAACAAAAAAAACAAAAGGTGTTCTAATCAACAAGTATAGCCCAACTATATACAGAGAAAATATGATGAGGTTTAAGTATTTAGGGGTTTAGAGAAGAAGAAATATAAGAAAACCGAATGTCTATCTTCTCTAGTAAGAAGTAAGAATACATAAAACTGATCAGCTGAAAGAATTTTAATCTGCTAAACAGAATTAAAGGTGGAACAATCATGAAACTGGGATAAGGGACCACTGTTCTTCATTATAAATCCTTCTAGTACTATGTGACATTTTGTGAACTATATACCTGTTACTTTGATAAAAGTAAAAACTATAAAATTGTCATTATTATCAGCAACAATAAAAAAATGACTTGTATATCTGTTCATTGTTTATAATGGCATTTGTTATAACTTTTATGTTTAATGATTGGAGATATAATCAGATAAAAATTAAAATATTTCCAGGTCTTGATAAGAGATTAATTTTGAATGACAATGGGTAGAGAGGAGTCAAAGACAATTCCTACATTTCTAGTTTAAATAACTGGGTAAACGCAATACTACTGAATGAAGCAGAAAATATATTTAAGGAAGTATGTGGAAGTTCAAGTCACGAGGCCTAAGGATATGAGGTACAGGAACTGTCCCCAGTGGCAGTACCATCTCAACCATTGAGGCTTCTCCCTTCTGCATCAAATTCCTCTATTCCTCTAGTGCTTTGGTCACTTTTCTTGATTCAGAATGATTTGCTTAGCTAAAATATATATTTTATACAAAATATTATATAATTACAAAATATTATTTTCACAAATAATCTTGAAGTATTTATGGATAGGCTTACCCAATTTTTAGTATACCGCGCTCTGCCTGAAGCAATCCCGAGTCTTTGGAAGAACACCTCAAAATCATTGCCAGATCCCAACTTGCTTATCCTTTTAGGGATAAAATTCAGGGTTATTTGAGTAATTTCTTCATCAAGTACAAATTAAAGATTAATTAAACTCCATTCTTACTATGATAATTTTTACATGTGTCACCTTAGATGAGCAGAAAAAAAATTGAGAGAAATATCAGTTTTGCTCACAAAATATCTACTATAAGAATATTTTGGGTTACAGTGACCATCGTTCTTTTGTGTTCCTGGGCCCAATTCCAATGAATGGAGGGGGATTATCCCCATACCAACAACAAGCAATTATTCAGGAAACCCACTAGGTGCCCTACAATCCAACTCAACCTTGACACTATATACCTGGAGACAGCATTAAATTCCACAGGTTAAGGGTGCGTTCTCACAAGACTGTCCCCCCACCTTCCCCACTTCAGAAGCCAGCTGCAAGCCCAGGTTGTTATCTCTGCTTCCCACCTATCAGCTACAGATAAGAGGTGCCCAGGATCCCCTTCCCTGAGTTTAATTAATTTGCCAGAGTGACTCACAGAACTCAGAGAAACATATTACATACTAGATCAGTGGGTTATTATAAAAGGATATATATCTATATGTTAGAAACAGCCAGAGGGAAGAGCTGCATAAGGCAAGATATTAAGGCAGGAAACAGAGGTTCTAGCTCTCCCTCTCCCTGAATCTCCACGTATTCAACTATCTGAACCTCTCTGAACCGAGTCCTTTTGGGATTTTATGGAGGCTTCACTACATAGGCATGATCCATTAAAACACTGGCCATTGGTGACTAATTCAACCTCCAGCTCCTCTCCTGCCCCTGGACTGAAAGTTGCAACCCTGTAATCATGCGGTTGGTTCTCCAGGTAACCAGCCCCCATTCTTAGGCGCTTTCCAAACAGCACTATTTAACATAACAAGAAACACCTATGCAGCTCTCCTCACTTAGGAAATGCTGGGGTTTTAGGAGCTCAGTGCCAGGAGTGGGATATCTCTTATTACAAATCACAATGTAACAACTCTATAGGTCACTTAAAAAAAAATTCATAAAGTAAAATAATAGTTTCCTTCATTAACTTACCTGTATTTGTTGTATATGACACAGTTAAAAGAAGCAGAGATGTTGCAAATAATTCAGATGTAAATATTACTTTTAAAATTTTAAATTATTCACAATGTTGATATCTATAATCTTAAACTACAGAGACATGTATTCCTCTTCCCTTGCTTATGGGCTTGGAGAAGTGAGACGGACGCCACATGGTCAACCCAGGGCCTAAATTTTATAACTGAGAGCCTAGCGGCCATTTGCTGACAGAGGTTCCTCGCACACTCTGTACCCCTTGAAGAACCTCAGGCTAGACCCCTTTCCTGCACTATGCCGGTCTTGTTGACTTTGTCTGAGTCAAACACTGGAGGGGAACCCTGGGATCCTCTTCTACATATGATGGAGACCTGCTCTGTCCAATCAGAATTGCACAGTTTGGGTACCCCACTTACATAAAAGGGACTTAATTGAGAAACTGGGTATGCACTTTTATTGTAAAAGGTGACCGCCCCTTGAGAGGGAGGGCAGTGGTGTTGTAGACACAATTTAGGCTGCAACCTGCTCTGTATCTCCAAGGCTACGGATCTTTTTTATTCAAATAAGTGCTTTTTGTTTTCTATTATAGTCTAAAATTAATTTTGATTTATACAACCAAAACTGAAATAGTGTCTATATTTTCCTTTGTGTAGCTAAAATATTTGTTAATTCTATGATGTTTTCTAGAAGAAAAGGAAATTTATAGCATGACTAGGGGACAGAAATATGAGGGGGAATTACTTCCCACCATTATAACCTTTGATTTATGGACCATGTATCTACATTACCTATTCAAACGAGAAGCACTGTGTGATGGTCTAGACTGGATTTTACTTCCAAATAAATAGTAATATTTTATTTGTAAAGCTCAGCATTGTTTTTCCTTGATCAGATATTAGAGAATTTTGAAAAATTAAATTTTTATTATTAATGATTAAAGAAAATAACCTTTTATTTCCAACACAATCCCATACTAAATTCAGTAGATAGTTTTGTCTGTTTGCTTGTTTGTTTGTTTACCTGGGCATGCCAATAAACAGTGGTGAAGGACTTTTTTTATTCCAGCTCTCATAGAGCGATTTGCCTTCAAAGCCTTCGTCAGGACTTTGGAGCTGCACAAATTGAGAGACAGAGACAGAGAGAGACAGATACAGAGAGACAGAGACATAGAGGGAGGGAGAGAAAGAGAAAATACTTATAAATCAGATGTTGTAAATTTTAAATGTCTATTAACTAAGTAATGAATAGCTAAACTATATTCAGCACAAAAAGGGAAGCAATTCATACATTAGCAGTTACTATGATTTATAATAACAAGTGTCTGACAATATAGGGAACTGCTTGTTATTTATTATGTATAAGTGTAACTGCTATAAAAAAAACAAAAACAAAAAACATGGGATGAATGGAAAAGAAGCCACACCAAATTATACCAAGCCATTGTATTAAAAGGAATGGTTATATTACAAAAAATTTTTGATCTATTTTTCTAAGTGAAGGGAGGCTGCTTTCAAAAACATTATTTCTCCTCTTCTTACAAAAAAAGTTTTTTTTAATATCTAGCTAGTTAAAGGAAGATACTTCTTTTAATATTTCTTCTTTACCAGTAAGGTTGTTAAAGTCCTTAAATAATACATAATTAAACAAATGCATTAACATTTTAATTAACTGAAAATTTATTGTAAGTGTTAAGTACTGGGCTTTAAATACATTTTCTGGTTTTATAGATGAGAAAACTAAGAGAGTAAAATATGATCTATTATTGAATTCTAGACTCAGGGCATTATAAGTTATGCCAAAAACAGTTAACAAATAAACTTTAACCAATGTTCCATAGTTACCCATAGGTTATTGAACAATATATAGTATAGAATGTTTTTATTTTATAATTAATAAAAGTTCTATGTTTGATGTTTCAACAAATTAAATTTTATAAAGTTTATCAAGTACCTATGCTTTTAAAGACTTTTTTGAATACCAGGGATACAAAGTTCAGTAAGACACACTTCATACTCTCCACCAGTGGGTACTATATATAAAAATGGGGAATTCCACATGCTTGGTGGTATAACAGAGGTATGTACAAAGGTCTATGGGGACACAAATCAACTCGCATTAAATGCAGGGGGGAAAGAAGTTATGCTAACATCTTAATTTGTAAAATATGAATAAATACGGCAGCAAAATAATTTTACTCAGGCTTATAAATTTACACAAAGCTTCCATATAAGGGACAGTACCACTCCATTTATTCTAAGGAATGCAAATTTGGAATAGTGTAAAATTATACGACTAAATTCTCAGTTTATCATAAAAAAATGATATGCTGCAATTCACTCTCCCAAAACAAACAAAACGGAATAAAACAAAGCCAGAAAATGTCAAGCATCACATAATTTCAAACCTGACCTCGAGAGCAGTGTTTTTGCAACCGTCCCAGGGTGCCACCAACGCAGTGAAAAAATAAAACTGCCAAGTTTCCTTAGCATTTACCTTAAGTTGCATATGTAGTGGGAACTCTCTTTCAGGTATTTAAATTTTTATATATTTCATGGAAATTGGTAAAACTGCAGGCAAATGATGGAGCTCTTAAGTAACAACATGTATAGTTTTCAATTGTTTTCTATTCCTATAGGACAAGTTAAGTTTAAAGATTAAACTCCATGCTTTTGAAACCAAAGCTTAGTGATATTCAAGTCTTATTTAAAATCCCTATTTGAAGGGAAATATATTTTTCTTGCTAATTACATTTCAACTGGTAATTCTATGAAATACGCAAGTCTTTTTTCCTTTCTATTGCAAACCAAATAATTAGCAGTAACATGAAAAATCTGCCATGCCAAAAACTTGTATATTATGCCTAACTTGAGGACCAGTGGATTTACGGGGAAGGAGAACTAAAGGGAAGAGTTGCCTGTCAGTGCTTTAGGAATTCAGGCATCGCCTCTCCACGAAGTTCAGTATATCGAGTGCTATCAGAATTGATAACTTTGGCGGTCAGCCCAGCCCTGTTGGGCTCAGTGGACTGGAGCCCAGGCCAGGAAGTCAGGAAAGGGGGTAGCTATATGGTCTCACCTAGACTCTGCCCCTAGCGGCCAGCGCTTGGTGTATTTTTAATCATACTCTTTCTCAATCAATTAGAAACTTTGTCTCCCTACATCTTGAGTTACTCGATATCATGCATTATATTAAGGAATATAAACCAGTTTTAAAATGAAGAAATTGAACCACAGGACTAAGTAAGTCCTGGTTTATCTACTGGATAAGTTGTGTAACTGGTGGCTACTTTGTTTTAAGCTCTAGTTTTCTCATTTCCACGTGGGGATGTAGACACATAGCTTCAGGGTGGTGTGGGGAGACACAGATAATGTGTGTAAACATTTTATTAGATGCAATGTTCTATGGAGTAGATATTTACTGTATGAAGAAAAGACAAGTTATAAAACAACACAGATGCTTAGCATAATAATGATATTTCAAGATAACAGCATTCGCAGAACTGAGATTTTCTAAAATTACGTGTAATTATCTGTACCTCCTTTGTTAGGTTGTATACCAAGCTGTACATCAGTGGGGTGCAATCAACTCTCAGGGTGTAGTTTCCTGAAAGATAAAGAGAGGATAGATTATTTTTAATTTCATTTCTTTTACTCTTTTGTTCAACGACCACTCCTAACTCTTTCGCCAGAATGATCCTTTTAAAACCTCGATCCTATCAAAACCATCTAATGCATCATCCTCACCATGGCAACTCAGTGCTGTAGATGAAAGCACCTCTGGTTGCCTCTCCAAACTTTCACCTCCCACTTGCCACACAGGCACCTCAGGATCTTTTTACACACCGTCCCCTCAGCTTGGAACAGTGTTCTGCATCACAGCTGCGTGATTTACTCTCCTGCTTCACCTGGACCTCTGGTCTTATGCCATATTTTCTGAGAGGTTTTCTCCGGACGAAAAAGGCAAGATGCAGAGCCATTTAGCTGTAATATGATATCAAAAACCTGTATATGGTAGTGAGAGGCAACAAGACGCAGAGGTTCGAAGGACAAAGTTGAAACACATCAGTTGGATTTGAGTCTCAGCTAACCCTTTACAACCTGGGTGATCTTGGGAAAATTACTTAACCCTCTGAATCTCAGTTTCCTCTTCCATACAAGAGAGATAATATTACTTACCTCACAGGGTTATTTTGAATACATATTAAATAAACTTTTATATGTAAAGCACTTAAGACAGCTACGGTGTTGATTTGTGTGAGCTAAATTCTGCATATGTTGATGCCTTTGTTCTTGATTCTGAATATGATGGGGAGACCATGCAGCATTTTAAAACAGGGAATGGCATAATCAGCAAAATCCATGATTTAAAAACATATTAGAAAGGACAGATGAGATGATAAGAAATAAAAAAAGAAAAAACACATTAAAAATCAAATCTTAAAAAAACTATCAATAAAGAGAACATTATTCTACTTTTGAAGACTATATGGAGTATTTGTTTTGTGTGGCAAAGTTCTCATCTTATTCTGTGTTTTTAAGTAAGGGTAATAATAATACAAGCTGACATATTTTAATATTCACTCTGTGCAAGGCACAGGCCTGGGAGTTTTGCAAATATTAACTACTTTTGCCCTTACAAGAGCCTTGGAGTTGTTCTTAATAAGTCCATGTGGAGGTGAGAAGACTACAGAAAGAAAGTAACAATTTGAGGTCACACAACACAACTAGGAAGTGGCAGTGACAGGAATAAGGCCGGGCCCTTAGCCAGGAACCTAAGATACAGAGGAAAGAATAACTGAAATACACTGTGTAAAGTAACTTCAGAGGCAATGGGAATATAATCGACGATACTGTAATAATTGTATGGTGTCAGGTGGGTACTAGATTTATTGGGGGGGACTGCTTAGTAAGTTATATAAATGTCTAATCGCTATGTTGTACACCTGAAACTAATATAATATTGTCAACTATAAATAAAAAAAATTTAAATAAACATCCATTAGTCTGCGAACAACAAAAAAAATCACTTTTTTTTTTTTTTTTTTGCTACCCCATTTTAAAATCATTGAAATCTTTAGCTCCATGATTTACTTATTCATCGAACAGGTATTTACTGAATTCGTACCAGGTACAAGGCGATCTGCCAGATGGAACAGAGTGCAGCTTTCCCAAATTAGCATTCTGGGGCTCTCAGCTGCCCTGAGTCAGGGGCAGGCGCCTGACAAAGCAGCAGCCGATTCCGAATCACAGGCCAATCAATTTGCCTTCTTTCTTAGTGCATGATTTATGAACTAAACTGCTCCTACTACCATGATCACATCTTTTCCTACGGGACCAACAGTATTCACCTTCTATAGAAGAATCGGCATTAATATAAGCCACACCACGCTCCTGAAGGAGTCTGGAATTCTCCTATAATATGAAAGAAATAAAAGCATAAACATATAACCATGACTTCTCCCTAAAAAATGCACATCTACATTAATTGTGTGCAGATGTGTGGATTAAGCTGGCCCAAACTAGCCACAAATTTGACATATAATATTATCAAAATTTCTTGTTTGGAAGGATTTTTTTTAAAAATTGGTAATAATAACAAGTAAAGCATTTTTAACACTAAAGTGTGAACTAAAATTGCCTGCATTTTTAATTTGTTAAAAGGAAAGGAAGTTGACTACTTAACCATACTATAGTTTATCCGTCTCTTAACAAACATGAATGACATAAGGGATCTTTTCAGTGGAAATCTTCTCATGGATGTCTCATTAGTTAAGTACAGAATCTTGCCTGATTCACAGGAAATCAGTTATTTCAAATATACCCGTTAAAAATAAGTGAGTTTCAATAATGTCTGTATACCCTGAAACATGAAGTTCTCCTGTAGGATGCTACCACCTACTGGTCAATCTTAATCATTGCAGTTTTAAAACAAAAGGAAGTGTAGCAAAGCTTTTTGAGACCGCAAGCATATTCTGAATCTCAAACACGCAACTTCCTAAGCATCATGACTATAAGAAAGAAAATTTTTAAGAAATGCCACTTTAGGCGATGAAAACAGTTTGAAAGAGAGGAATCACAGCCTCAACATATTTTGGCTCTTCCTGCTGCCAACATAAACCTTTTTTTGCCTACAGCACTGCTTTATTTTTTATTTTTTTCCCAAAGAAAATTGAAGGTTACAGGGTTTCTCCTAATTTCTGGAGTATAACGGCCAAATAAGTATTTGCTGCATGACTGCAAGTTAATGGAATAAGTGTTAACTTCTAATACATTTACTTTATAGCTAATGCCTCTATTACACAAAGACAACAATACATGCAAGTAAAATTATTTTTCAAGGGGCTTAGTAAATATTCCGTGGTGGCAACTTTATGCCTCACTGTTAGCATAGTTTAATTTAGACTAGGTCATTATGATATAAGGAAGATAATTATGAAAAGTATACCTTACTGCACAAGCTCAGGGGGTATTTAAGTGTGGTTAGCTTTAAGAGCCAATTTGGAAAGGGTAATAGAAACATCATATCTTATTTTGCTGTTTGGTTTCTAGTGACTTTAATTGCTTCCTATCGCATTCTCAGAAAATGGAGTAAAGTTATTTAGACAATTGATATGAACTGGCTCTAAACATTCAAACAGAACTTGTTCTTTAGTGACAAAGATATTATTATTGTTGATTTTTGAACAAGGATACGTTGCTTCAGATTTTCTGAAAAAAAAAGTTTGAATATTTTCTCACTGGATTCACTTATTATTTTTACATCCTTGAGAATAAAGTCCAAACTGCTTTCTTATTATAAAAATATATATTGTAGCAAATGATCAACTAACCTCTGCCCACTCAGTAGAACCAAGAAGACCAAATTCTTCTGCATCCCAGCTTGCAAACAAAATTGTTCTTCTAGGCCTCCATCCTAAAATATATGTGTATACAGGTAAATGCTGGAAAAATGCACAGTATATCCAAGACATCGCCAAGCCCAACAGGAACAACAACAACCAACAAAATCATGGATTGTTTAGGTTTGTGATGATAGGCTATGCATAGGAAACCATCTGGGACCTGCAGCTGCCCACTGCGGAAGAAGAGAGTGCTAGATGTGGCCCGTGTTCTGAGAGCAGATAAAACAGAGAAAGTCCTTGGCAATTCTTCCATGTTGTTCCGGCATCACATGATTGTTCAGTGTCAGCTGGTTGCATGATTTCACTCAACTCTCTGCCAGGATTAGTCAACAGATGCTCAGTTAATGCCTGTGGTTACAGAGAACTTCACAATTCAATAGGGAGGTCGTATGGCTCTGAGACAGGAACACTGGCCCTGAAGTTAAAGAAAGATCTTATTTCAAACCTTGGTTCTTTCACTTCCTAGCAGTGTGACCAAAGGCAAGTTATTTAAACTTACTAAGCCTCTGTTTCTTCATCTGTATACCAGGAATAACAAGGGAAAGATATACTCGATGGAAGAATTAAATGGAGTAATATTCATAAATACAACACTTAATAAGAGCTCCAAGAATTGTACGTTGCTTTTATTTTAGTAACTATTTCATCTGTGCTTATTAAGAATGTATATCCCTATACCTTTTGAGTCCAGTGTCATTTTTGTCAGGTTTGTTAATAGTATTATTCAAATATCCTTTAATTTTTATCCCTCATCTTTACAGTCTTTGGCATGCTCTAGAACTGTCCCAGTGATGTTCTGTACTTACCACAGGGAAACTTCTTACAAAATCATGAACGGTTTTGTAATAATATTAAACACTACAGAATTCAGAAATTATAAATTCAGGTCTCCATAGTTTTGTTTTCTAAAAATGTAACATAGCTGTGTAGGAAAAAACTGAGCATCTTTATACTTTATTTAAAGGGAGACATAACGGTTTTGTGGGCTGGTAGCCATAAATTTGAGTTTAAGCCCTGGTTCTCTGACTCTGATGCCCACTAGCTATGTAATCTTGGGTGAATTACTTGATTCTGTAAACCCTGGTTAGCTTACTTGTAAGATGAGAACAGAAATATTTAGGTCAACTTCTCCCTGGTTGCTATGAGTTCAGAATAGAGAGCACATGTGAAAACACCATTTTTCTGAGAAGATAAGTACCTTGCAAACTTAACATATTTTTTACCAATTGTTTTTATTGTTGCTAAAAAAATATGAACCACATTCATAGCCCCTAGACACTTCGTTTGCAGGGCCAGTAAACAGAGTGGACTTTCTGCTCTCATTGCATAATTATTTTAAAAAGCAACTATTTGAACTACACTGTATTTTGGTTTTTATATAAAGATTCTAAAATGACTGAAGCAATGGTGCTAAGAGTATAAACCTAAATTGTGGAGAGCAATCAAAAGTTGGGGTTTGAGAACGCAGACGCTGACTTTTTGACGGTACCCTATTTGGCAAGACGACCAGTATTTTTCTCAATAAGCTTTGATTTCCTCAGTTCCTTCAGACAGTTGACCTCCCGTATGAGGCTGGAAGAGCCTGAGGAACTTCTGCTCACAGTACTCAGGCCATGAAGCTTTGGCTTATGACCTAATTCTAGTGAGCACTCTTCAGTGAGGAAACCCATTTCCATCTTCTTAGTTGCTAAGAGTGACCACTAACAGTATAATTCCTCTATTTCAGATTTCAGTTTAACATGTAAATATTAAAAAGTAAATATTACTATATAAATGCAAACATGAATAAGCAATATAATTAACTAATATAAGTTAATATAGCCACAGACTATTGAGAGCTATTCTATGCTACTACTAAGTACTGTATGCTGCTCAGATGACATAGTTGACATGAATCCTTTCAGTTTACCCTTCACACAAACCTGTGGGGTGGCATTTTTACACTCACCTACGAGAGAACTAAACCGGGACTCAGAGAAGTAGGTCTTTTTACTCTTTGTTTAAATTACCTTCTTTTTTCAGAATTCCAAAACTCCTCACAATTTCATGAACAACAGCTGCTCCACTCTGAGGGTCAATGCCACCAAACACCCATGAGTCACGGTGACCTCCAAGAATGACATATCTGTCTAGAAAGCAACATTGTAAAATTACTTGTCATCCCAGGTCAATAACATAGCACATTGCAAATGACTCAAGAGCATCTAAACACAAAGCATGAAACTCCAAGGAAGCCCTGGCCAGTTAGCTCAGTTGGTTAGAATGTTGTCCTGCTAGGACAATGTTGTAGGTTTGATCCTCAGTCAGGGCATGTACAAGAATCAGCCAATGAACGCATACATAAGTGGAACAACAAATTGATTCTCTCTCTTTCTTTCTTTCTCTCTAAAATAAATTTTTTTAAAAAGACTCAAAGGAAAACAGTAAGGTTCCAGAAGATTTGTGTAAATACATTATGTATTTTGCCCTGGTTTTAATGTACAAAGACAGTAAAAAAGTGATAGGAAAATGAATAGTATTACAGTAATTATAAGTATATACATAATGATAATTAAGTATAAAATTAACCTAGTCACATTTTTATATAATTCCCTATTATTCCTCTTCTACCTACTTAGCACTGTTTCTAGAATTTTCAGATGAAGAGAACACAGTGGCCATGTACCCAGCTCTCCACTTCCCACTCCTTCTATTTATTTTCAAGATACAGGTCAAGGATTTTCTCCCTTGATGGACTGTTCCTGTTTCCCGTAAGGAGAGAGCATTGCTTCCCTGCTCAGCACTCAGGGCAATCTTTCCAGATCTGAAGAAGCATTTACCACACTTAGCTGTGTGGTCCCCCTCCCCGCCATGAGCGCTTATCCCCAGACATTGTCTTTTTTTGATTCTGGCAACCCCAGTGCTTAGCACAGAGGTGGCACAAAATAGGTACTCAGAAGATTCAACAAACAGCCAGTTATATATTGTTTCATTTTCATTGGAAGCATATCAACATTCTTGGTCACTAAAGGAAAGCACAGGCCACTTGTAAGAAAGATAGACAATATAATTGCATCTGTTTTAGTAAAAAGAATAAATATAACCAAATAATTTCTAAGGAGCTGGAATATAAAGAAGTAAGACTCTTTATAAGATATATTAATCTCCAGATCTGAAATCTTATGAAATCATGTGTCTACATATCTCATTGGCTTCAATAAAAAAATCTATGTAAAAATTTATTAATTCTGTTACCTTAATTTTCCTCAGTACTATCTTTTATGTATATATTTATAGTTATCATGAAGATATTTCCCCATGCAAAACTATGTAATAAACAAATCCAGAAAACTTGAGAAAATACCTAAAATCCATCTCTTTCTGCCCTTCCTCCCTTGATCCTCTAAGTGTGCATCCTTCATCACTAACATTGGTCATCTGAACAACCTAGCCTCACCATTCACTTTTCATTCTTTGTCTTCCCTTCTTTTCTTTTCTTTTCTCTTTTCTTTTCCTTTTTCTTTTCCCTTTCCTTCTTTCCTTCCTTCCTTCCTTCCTTTTTTAATGACATATATCACAATTCAAAACTACCTTATATTTATGTATTTTGCCTTTATGTAAGCTCTATTAGGGCGAAAAGTTGCTTTGCTTTGTTTACCTGATGGTCCCAGAGCTCAGAGCGGTACCTGGCACAGAAGTGTTGTTCATGTGATGTTTGCTGATGAGCTTACCTGGTTCCACTGCTCCTCTGAGAGTTCCAATCACATTGTAAATTCTTGTCACTTTATAGTTGGAATGGATGTGCATCTTGACTTTTCTAATGCACACATAATGAACACATTAAAAAATTATTGGTTAGCAGATTACTACCCACAATTTTTAAATCTTACATCACTGTTTAAAAGATTTCTAATGGTACATAGACAAAAATCACATTGGCTGACTGTCCAATTATAATGATGTAAATATAATCTCCTCTTCAACCTGTGATTTTATTTCCTGCTGGTACTAGATAGGTTTAGCTTTTTCAGTCATCCTCTATAATTGCTTTTTAATTTAAATGAAAAAAAAGGTTTACTCCCCTTAAAAAAGAGTTAAAATAAAAAGAATCTCTTACTGTGTAGAAAAATTTCCAGTAAAGCCAGGTCCAACATTATAGGGCACTTTGAGACCACCTTTCCAGCTGCCATCTGGTGGTGCCATCCCACCCATTTTTCTGTCCAACACAGAAAGTAGTATTAGCTAAAGGAAACCATGAAATTACAAGTTAAAATGTCAATGCACTTGCTTGCTTGAGTGTCTGTTTCTAATAGCTTCTGTGAGTCAGCAATAGTGCAGAGTGCTTTGCATCTCATATGACCTTGAAATCCTTACTGCAACTCATATGAAGTCAGTGCTACCATCGGTGAGGAGTATGACACCTAGAGAGACTAGGTAACACAGCAAAGTCATGCAGCCAATTAGAGGTATAGCTGAGAGTCAAATATTTGTTAAGAATTCAAACTTTGTGTTACCAGTTTCCAACAGCAAATCATGTGAAAAGTGCTTTCCAGGGCATGCTCTGAAGAGACAGTTTGATGTCAAACTTTTGGGGTTTTTCCACCCATTATGTTATTTCTCACACCGATAAATACATTCAAAGTATGTACATGGTCATCCTTTACAAAAGTACTTTCATACACATGTATTACAGAGAAAGGAAAAGCAAAGGAAAGATTTCACCTCAACCAGCAGGCCCTAAAAGTTTTATATACATATATTTTAATTCAGAAAGGTAGAAAGATTCAGACAGACCAGCCAGGACATGCCACCAGCCCTGGCTAACTCTTAGCAGGGGACCGAGGAAGAGATATGACAATATTTATGGAACGGTGGGATTTGTGCAGGCCTACTTCAACATGTCCACCTGTGCTGTACTAAGAGTATGGACTGACTTTTTCTTGATGTGAACACAGAAACTAAATATACCTTTGCTTAAAAAGCAGCAAATAAAAGAACATGGTTCGAGACAAACTTGGGAGTGGAAAACATCCGTTTTCTCCCTTTGCTGTGCCCGCATGCAAGCGTTTGTTCCATTCCTACGCATTTGAGAAAATGTGAAGAGCTCGACTTGATCAAGAATCTATTGCACACCCAGCACTAAAACAATTGATAAGATTCTCTTCTCATGAAAACTAACTATAAATAACATTCTGTTTTAAAATGCTCTCTCAGGTAAATGCTTATTTTCCTTTTTCTAACTCACTAGGGGGTTTGGCTAGTAAATATAATTTAAAGTAATATACTATCAAATTTATTTATCTTTTTACAATAAAATTTCACATACAAAGCTTCAAGTAACATGAATAGGCATTTTACATTGTCAAAAAGAGCAATCAGTAGTCAAAACAACAAATAATGAAGTATGCAAACAATTACAGAAGACAAGTGAAGGAGAATATACACACTGCTTGATTGTACATATAATATTTCTGCAATGATATACCGTGTGCTAGCAACCCTGAATGCCTTTGGGGTGGAAACAGGTAAAAGGGAAACATTTTACTGCGTACCGCGTTGAATTTTGAACAGTGTAAATGCATTTTCTTTTACATAACTGCAATTACACTATACAATATTTTGAAATCTGCTTTCTTTTCACTTGATAGTATAGCATATGCAGGTTTCTATATCATTAAATATTCTTGTACAACATGTACTGTAATGGCTTCAAGCACTATCATAGCCACTAATGCATTAGACTACTTATCAATTATTGAAGAATTGTGTAGTTTACAGTTTTCCATTATGAGGAGTAATGCTAAAATCACTTTCACCTTTTAAATATCATGACCATTTAGACTTCATTTATAAACATGTTTTGACAAATGCATAATCGATGCTGCCCTAAAAACCTGTGCCTTACTATGAATCTTAACACACGTGGTAAAGCTAATAGTCCCAAATATAAAAATAGCAGGGTGTTACTATTCCCTAAGGTGGTCTTAAATTGGAGATACCCTCCAATGCTGTGATGTCAGCCTCCTCACCTGTAAAAATGAGGTCACAGCTGTAGGTTGTATAAAGGGTTTTTTTAATAGTCACTCTACTAAAATAATCAAGAATGTCTTGAACTGAATGAAGAAAAGGTACTCACTGGTCAGACACAATGGTCCCTAGCAATTCTACTTTTGGAGAAGTCAGTGTTCTCTTCTGTCCTAAAGAATGAGGAAGAAGGGACGTGCAGACAGGAGAAGGCAGGGCAGGAAGGGGAAAGTGTTCCAACGCCAGATTAAGCAATAACAGATCTGGAGGTGTTTCAATAATGAAAGCACAGAGGGAAGAGGAATGCAGATGAAAACGGATAAAAGTTGCCCTCAGTATGTTATTCCAGGACCTCCAATAAGTAGCTAGTAAGAGGATGAGATAAGTAAGAGATTTATTAGCAAAAAGACCTATGAGGAAAATAGCAAGGGATGTAGGGAAGGCTGAGACAGCCATCAGGCTGTTATGCAGGTCTGATGTGGGGTAAAGAGAAAGGAAGGGAAGAAAAGAGTGCTGGGTCATAGCATCAGGTTGAGCAAGGATGTCAGAGTCCTGAGCCAGAATTTCCCATCAGGAGAGTCCTGTGCTTTCCATAATGGGCCTGGTTGAGTATTTCTGACACACTCAGCCACTGACTGGGAGTACCAGTAGGAAGCCTGGCCTTGACACAAACAGGGGATGCATTTCAAAGCAGTGGCTGGAGCAATTAATCAATTATGCTTCCTGCCTTTGGGGATTTGAAAGGCTTGTTTCCATGGCTGTCACGCACTACATACCAATGTAAATTCCAGAACAGAACCACTATTCTTTAAGATGGTGATAAAATTTGATGCTTCACCCACCTCAGAGGATTTCAATATCAAATAATGAAGACAAAAACATAAAAGCTGAAGACTGCCAATAAAGAGAATTATGTCATCTCTTCGTTTCTTACGAACTTACTCCAGGAGCTTCTGTGCATCATGGTACCCAATCGGATGAACAGGGATACTTGGAAGACCAACAGCCTCTGGGATTTCACGTCTATAAGCATATTCTGAAAAAAGTTGAACATTCTTCTAATAAAAACTTGGTCCTTTTCAAAATATTTTCTATAAGTCATGTTAAACATAGTTTCATATTACATCTACTAGAATTGTTAAAATAAAAAGATAGATAATTTCAAATGTCAGCAAGAATGTGGGGTGAATGAAACTCATACATTTCTCGTGAGAGTGTAAAATTATACAGTTATTTTGGATAACTCTTTGGAAAAGCAATGTTAAACAGAAATGTGCATTGTGGCAATCAATTCTGCTCCTCAGAATATATCCCCAAAAGACAAAAGCAGAGCATAGGACCACACAAAGACCTGTATGAACTGCTCGTACCAGCCCCATGTGTGTTAGCCAAGTACTGGACATAGTCCAGGCGTCTGTCAATAGGAGAATGAATAATCTGCAATACAGTCCCACAGTAGAATACTACTCAGAATTAACAGGAAAAATTGCTAATACACACAACAACATGGATAAATCTCAAATCATTATAATAAGCGGAAGCAGTAAGGCACAAAAGAATACGTACTGTCTGATGCCCTTTATGTTAAGTTTGAAACTAGGCAAACTAATCAGCGATGACAAACATCAGAAAGTGGTTGCTTCTGAGAGGTGTGGTGAAACCAGACCAGAAAGGGGCACAAGAGAACTTTCTGAACTCATGGAAATGTACTATATTTTATATTGAGTAATACACACACACACACACACACACACACACACACACACACATCTATATATATGCAATTTTAATAAAATATTTTTAAAGGTTATATTTATTTATTTTTTAGAGACATGGAAGGGAGGGAGAAAGAAAGAGAAAGAAACATTGATCAGCTGTACACAGGCTCTGATTGGGGACCAAACCTGCAACTTAGGCCTGTGCCCTGACCAGGAATCGAACTGGCGACCTTTCACTTTGCTGTATGATGTCCAACCAACTGAGCCACACCAGTCAGGGCATATATGCAGCTTTAAAAATTTACTGAACTGAACTCTTAAGATATGTGAATTTTAGTGCATGTAAACTCAACTTCAAAATGAAAACATACATTCTGTCATTGCTTTAGATTAAAAAAAATTTTCTACTTTTTTCTCCAAATTTTTATGTTATCTACTAAGAACTACACATGATTGCAAAATCTGTTTCTTTTATGGGTAAAATGATAATGATATGTTAGATAAAATTTGTGTTAAAATTCTCTAGAGTAACAACAAAAAATAAGGAATGAACAGATGAAACAAGATTAACAAAATGTCTCTATCATGCATTATACATTATGTGATGTTATGTATTATGTATAACATATTAAATATAATACATTAAGTATGTTAGACCTGTTCCATAATAAAAAGTAAAAAAAAATTTTGTAAAGAATAGGGCACCAAAGGGAATTCAATAAATGTAAGCCCCATAGGATAACATAACTTTTCTTCCAAAAATGCCATCATTTGAATTGGAGGATAATCAACAGAAACATTCCAGTTAATCTCATTTTATGTTCATCATTTTAGCTTTGCAAAACTAACAGAATTGGGGAGAAGTTGCATGAAAAAAAACAAACAAACCTTGGGAGTAAAAAGATAAAGTCAGTCCAGGTATATTTATGTGATTATTATAGGATAATATATATTGCTTAAAAAAATAATCTGTGACAATGTGCCATGTTCAGAAAAGATTTACAAAGCCAAAGTACATAAACTCCAAAGGAATCTACAATCTGATTAAAAAAACAGATGAAGAATTAATATGGAAATGCCACAGATATTTTGGCAGCCTATTTTATCCAAGTTATACACCTCAGTTAGTTTTAACCCACACAAACTAAATGATCACAGATTTTTGTAAATGTCATCAAATAGCTAAGCACAATCAAATACATTAACTCCCTTTGTTAATGATCTACAGTTTTATAGGGAACTATTTCGGCACAAGACAAGCATGTGGACTCTGGAGCCAGACTGCCTGACTTGGAATCTCAGCTCCTCGGTTAGTGGTGGGGTGATCTGGGGCAGACTGCTAGCTTCTCCTAACCTCGTTTTCCTCCTCTGTCAGGTAGGGGTAATAATGCTACCTCGTGTAAAGGATTGTTATTAATACTACCTAGTTTAAAGAGCTGGTGTTTAGGAAATACTCCTTAAAATGTATCACTATTGTCTTTATATAGCAAAGATGCAATAAGCATTTTCTGGACTCTATATTCTAAATGTCCTATTGCAGGGGTTTATAAAACTTCTGTTCTACTATCCCTTATCCACAGTATGAAATTCCAAAACTGTGAAAACCACAAACTTGGAGGAAATTTACTTGGCAACAAAACCTGATTTGATGTAAACTCATTTGACAGCAGAATCTGACTTAAACAGACACAAGGCTCTTTATACGACTTCTTTAACCCAGCTTAGTATGATTATTCATACATTTTGTTGCAAAAATATTTATATGCTTGCTTCCTGTATTGTCCCAGCCTCTATGTGAATGTCATGCAATGTATGGTACAGTATATGTACCATATTACTTTTAAATATCTGAAAATGTCTAAATTCCAAAACGCATCAGACCTGGGGTTACAAACAAGGGATAGGGGACCTGAATCAATAATTTTCAGAGGTCAAAACTCTTTATTTCCAAACAAACAAACAAACAAACAACCCTCTTTATTTCTTAGATGCAAAGAGAATAAGAAAAAGGCACACTGTATTGTCAAAAAGAAAGTCCTTTACTAAAATCACTTAAAATGTTACATTTCCTATGATAACTAGGGCTTGATCACTCACCATTTGCTGGGTAACCAGGTGTGAGAGGGTCCCCTGCCCCATTAAGGTTTAAGATATTTCCACGCTGGACACCACCTCCAGGAAGATTCCAGCCATCTGGATAGGGTGCCACCCCAGGAGCAAAGTAATCAGCAGGGTCTGAGTACAGAATGACCCCTTTGGCCCCTGCCAGTTGGGCGTTTTTAACCTGTAAAACGCAATGTCTCTCTTACTTCAGGCTGGTTCTTCCGAAATTATCCTTATATAAGTAACCAAATGTTTTCTCTTCAATCTTTCATCATTAGGCCTACAACAAAGGATATCTCACAGAGAACTGACCCTTTTTTCCCTACCACGAGCTCTAAAGGGTCAGCCCTCAGAGCAGCAGTATGTAGACCATGTACACATTAGAGGTAGTGAGGACTCTCCGATTCCTCCCGCTAGTCTAGAAGCACAGTGAGAAGGTCGAATTCCCATATTGTCTATGGTTGGAAGGGAATACTTCTGAAATTGAATTTCCCACAAAGGGGGATACACACACACACACACACACACACACACACACACAAATCAAGTGATAGAAACTTTAAAAACTTCTCTGTATGTATAAATTGGTTTCTCTCATTACTTATAACAATAATTCATATTAAAATTTAATGGAGTAAATATTTTCCAGGTTAATATTTCAAACAAAGCTCCTGAATCAAGGTTAACAACAAATCCAATGCACACATTTTTATAGACCACAGGCACAATTTGCAGGTATGAGAAAATCGGCTCTATGCTCCCTAATCTATTACATTGGCCCAGTTTACAACCCTTGCAATAACTGTTGCAATAACCCAATTAAAAACCCTTCTCTATAAGCTAGTAGAGGTGTCCTCCCTATCAGGGGGGCATGTTACACAACATGAGAGAACCGTGGTCCTCAGAAAGTTTTACGGACATGATTTTACACATCTGAAGATACAGCATAACTTTATATTTGTGGAGAACAAAAATGAGATGATTTTTACCTTATTTCCTCTAAAAATTTTCCCATATCTGGCAATCACAATCTTCCCAGAGCAATTGATTTTCATATCCCGCTCCAGTTTAAAGAAGTCTTCAGTTCGTGCATAATTAACATATATTAGGTCACCCTGTTGAGATCATGAATGATTTAGTAGAATACGAGGAGGTTTCCCCGCATGGGGACTGTTTTACAACTTTGAAATAGGGACGAGGAAGAGCATACAAGAGAGTGACAAAAGCATGACCCTCAGATTAGAGATTAGGGAGAAAAGAACTTGAGTCCGGGAGGCAATTAGCTGGGTTAGAGACATAGGAATTTATGCCTGTACGGTGGCTATAAAGCTATAAAAGCACTCCCCAGGAGAAAAAATGCATATAAATATACACATGGCTGCATGACATTTGAAGGAGTGCAGCCACCTTAGGGTAAGAAGCCCTTGAGAAGTTTTGTTCTCTTTGAAGTGTGTTTATAAATAGTAGCTTAATGCGTCTTCCCAACCACTAGGTAAGGCAGAAAGGTCAGATAATATCACTGCTATACAGGTCTGGTTTCACATCATTAGTAGGGTTTTGTCCAAGTCTTGTAAGATCCCTGAGTTTCAACAAATCACGTGTCACATAGTAATGTTTCAGTCAGCAAAGGATGGCATATACAACAGAGACATACCATTCAGCCTCAGTGTGTAGGCGGCTCTACCATCTAGGTTTGCGTAAGCGCCTCTGTGACATTTGCACAATGACAAAGTCACCTAATAATGCAGTTCTCAGAACATATTCCCAATGGCGTATGACTGTACTTTCCCTTGTGAAATGGCCTTTTAGATTAGGTCGATATTCTTCAAACATATTTTGTTCACCTACCCCCTAAATTGATTTTGAAAAGCACTATTTTTAAGTTGACATCTAAAATTTTCTATCATACCTTCAAGGAGCTGCAAATAATGCAATTTCCAGCATATTATAAATATTGTAAATATAAATATAAATAAATATATAAAATTTTATAATTTTAAATTATATAAAAATTTATATAAATATAAATAATATATTATATTTATAAAAATATAAAATTTTTGAGGCAGTTTTACCTCACTTTTTATGTATCCAAAGGAATTTAAATACTATTGTGATTCACTATTCAACATCCTTTAAAAAAATACAGGAATACACTCTTCTCTTTGGTCAGAATTTTATCATTACTTTTTCCCCTTGAACTTGTATTCTATTTCTCTTCCCCCAACACATTCTACTCTCGAGTGAAATATATTTGTGCTGGACACTGGCAAGTGCTGCCCAGATTTTCCTTCAGTGAGCGGTTCTAGCTCCAGTTGCAGGGAAGGCTCTCTGCAGACAGGCCTCCATTGTCAGTCCCTTGCTCCAGGCCAGCTACAGATAGCCACCTTGCTCAAAGTCATGTGCCTTTTTAGGATGTTACACATTCGGTAACTGACTGATGTGGTAGCACTAAGATCTGAACATCTTAGTCTAACCTAGGACCATTCTGACAGGTTATTCTAACTCCAGAACTGCCCCTTGTGTCAACTGAGCATGTCCTTGAGCTGACATTGAGGTGAAAATTCTCCCTTTGTGTAATCCAGTGTCATTCGCCTCCCTGCTAAAAATACAGATCCCAAAAGAACACTCCTTAATCGACACCTAGCATGTTAAATTCCATTTCAGTTTCTGGGTATGCTTGAAAGTCTTTTATTAATCACTATCAAACTCTCCTTGATTAAAAATATATAAATTGAATTTTTAAAAATATGTATTTCCTGTGATGGGTTATATGTGCTATGAAAATTCTCGAGAAGTAAGTTATTATTGGTAGTATCAACTTGAGTCTAACAACTTTATTACAAATTTTTATAAATAATACTTAAGCACAAAATTGCACTTGAAATATATCTCAATGTTATGGAATGTTAAACATTAGGTCATGGATCTGTGAATAAATAAATTATTGCTACAAAGAGACAGGACTTAGCATCAGTTCTGTTCAATTTTTTTTGTTTTTTAAACGTAAGTTCTAAGAAAATTTGGGATAGGGATGAAAGAACTTACGTTATGAAATCTCCACTAAATTATTTAAATTCCTTTCAAGTTGCAGCCCAGAGCCATACAGTGATCTATTACCCAAGTTAATTCTAGTGATAGCAGCTGGAAACTCAGGCGCATCTTTAACTTGTTTCAATTGCAAACTATTTGATTTGCCAAATCATTTGTTACCCAGCAATGAGGATCTTTTACTATCATTTCTTTGATTTTTTTTAACTCAAAAATATGCTTTATATTATCTTAGGATGGGCGGGTTATGTCTTTCATTCATAAAATAAGAGAAAAATGACTGTAAAGAAGGAGGTAGGGACCAAGTCCTGGCAGGGTCTCACCACAGGCCAACTCTTAGTTCTCTCAGTACACTTAGAAACTGATGACGCAGCTCGTCTCTTTAAATGGGATCGTCTTTGGAAAGGCTTCACGCATCCTAGCTCGAAGCCCCTGTCCTGGACGATAGGTCGATGTCTAACACCCTATAGTTTTATTTTGGTTATTGTGCTCCTCTTTGACCACATTTCTCATAGCATGTGCACAACAAATCTATAACAGATACTAAAATAAAGTTGTTTCCAAAATGATTCTAAGATTTGGCAAATTTATTGAAGATATTTTATTACACACCCAACAGTATTCTAGGAATTAGGGATATGCCAAATCCTTGTTCTTGAAGGAACTTACATTCATGGGGAAAGCAGAGATAAGAAAATAAGCAATATATTTAATAACTACGTAAATTACACACTATATTAAAAAGGTGATAAGCGCTGAAGAAAAAATTTTTAATAGTTTAAATAGAGTAGGCAAACAGTGAACTGGTACTCAGGTGGGACAATTTTAAATAAGAGGAAAGTCTATTGAGAAGGTGACATTTGAATCTTTGCTTCAGTTAAAGGACTAGTTTTAGTTCTTTAGTTCTTCCTAAGACCAATGCAATGGTAATGCACTATTAATTATAGTTCTGTATGTCTGATTTATAATTTTTTAAATTTATTGATTTGAAAGAGACAGACAGACAGACAGATTTGTTGTTCCACTTATTTACGCATTCACTGGCTAACTCTTGCATGTGCCCAGACCAGGGATCAAGCCTGCAACCTTGGTGAATCTGGATGATGCTCTAACTAACAGTGTTACCCACCCAGGGCTATCTTATTTATAACTGTTATCCCCTTTTGGAGTTTACTCTTATTCTAACTGTGAATACAGATTAATTAACTAATTTGATTTCAGTGAATTTTGTTTTAGTGTAAATGTCCTCCTTGAAATTTTTCCCTATTTAATACCACTGACTTCAGAGAGACTATTTCTTTAAATGTCTATAAATTTTGGCTATTTTTTGATAAATCTACAGTTCTCAGATAAAATTATAATAGAGAAGGGACTGAAGAAGGCATTAGTTTTAAAATGAGAGTAAAATTTAAAAATGAAAACAAGTATGCCCGATATGCAAGTTGTCACTGTGAATTAGAAAAAAGCTTTGTTTTCAGACAATGACATTGTAAAATTTACACTGTCCATTGTTCCCTGACTGGGAATAAACACAATCTTTCACTGTTAGCCTAGAATTTTCCATTTCTTGCAAGCTCCCATTTTCCTGCTCTTGTTAATAGAGACAGAATTGAGAGACAAGACCAGCGGTTCTTAAAGCATGGTTCTTGAACCCTTATAATCAACATCACCTGGGACCTTGTTGGAAAGAAACTCTCAATTTTCACCTATGACATACTGAAACCCGGGGGTCAGGGACTAGAATCTGAGTTTTACAAACCCTCTGGATTATTTTGATATGTGCTGAAGTTTGAGATCCCCGAGATAAGAATATGTTTTATAGACATTGTCAAATTGCTATTTTCAAACAGGGTAAAACAAAACCCAGTATTTCACATTCCAGGGGATTCAGATGAAGATGGAAAAATTACTTACAGTGAAATACCTTAAGCATACATACAGACACACATAATTTTTTAAAAAGTTTACACTCCACTGGTGCGGTTACAGGTGACCGAGTGAAGCGCGCCAAGCAGCATACTCATCTAACATTTGAACACAGACAACAATCCCACGAAGAATCACAAGCTCCCTTCTATCTTCCAATTAACCTGGAATAGTTTGTTTACTTGAACAATATGAGTCATGAGTAGAAGAGGCTAATTTTGTCAGAGTTCAAAAACTGTTTGGGGAATGTTACTCCCCAGATAGTTTTGACGTCAGAATAAATGTGGGGATAATTTTCTCCTTATAACATTCTGTCTTCCCATCCAGAAACATAATCTGTTTCTTTAAAAATAATATTTTCACTGCTCAATAAATTTCAGTGTTCTTCACTAGTGCACATTCATTTAACTTTAAGATTTTTAAAGTGTATTTTATATTTTATGACTATTTTATTTTATTTTTATGTCTATTTTAAATTAAATTTGTTATGTTCTCTGCTATTATATACTATTTGTGTGTATACACATACATATAGTTATCTTCAATCTTGTAATATTAATGCTTTTTTATAATAAAGATGTATTAGTGCTTTTTTATATTTTACTTATACAGACATATCACTATAAATACTGAAGGAGGGAATTAATAAAGAAG
>PVJD01013338.1:0-34542 GCA_004026545.1 Mormoops blainvillei
AAATAAGAAAGTTACTTGGGGAAGAAATCAGGGAAATTCCAGTGGGAAGTCTACAGGAAACATACTGTTCATTGGTGAAGAAAAAAAAAAGTAAAGTTAACATGTAAATAAGTTGAAAAACAAATGCCTCCTAATTTAGTTCTGGAACTCCCAAGGGGCATTACTTTGCTTACATGGTGTTTGGTTTCCTGTGTTTTGTTTGACTTACTGTTAATTTTTGATTTATTTTTTTACAATTATCTTAATGAAAACATCTTTTATTTACCCCTTAGGGCCGAGGCAGAGTATAATTTGTAAAACCAAATTGTTAAGTGTGCGCCCCATAGCGGAGACTGGAACAGTGCTGAGAAGCAGGACGGAATCCCCTGATGCAGAAGGAGCGGCCTGGAGGGGCCCGGGGGCAACTCGCTGTGAGGTTGGTGCTCGGGCGAAGCTTCTCATCCATGGAGGCCCTGGAGGGTGGCTTTTATTGGAGATGAAACAGACTCTTGGCTTCTCCACAGCTGACGAGGAAACTTCTGTTCCTCGGGCCTCCGTGCCGTGAGCACTTTGTTAGTCGCCCTGGCTGCTGTACGTCTTCTGGAACGCGTGAAGTGCATCCTGGAGAATGTGGCCTTTACGGGGTGACAAGGGCTTCAAAATAAGCTCTTCTCAGACTGACTCTTCATCGCGGGGCGGGGGGGGGGGGGTTACTGCTTATGTTGGTGTAATTGATTACCTGTGTAGTGGACTTGATACCATTCGTATCCTGAAATATTGTAGACCTTTCTGTATCTGATTTGTCACATACAGAAAGCAGAATAAGGCAATGAAAGTTATAATGTTTTATCTTAAAGAGGAGTTTAACATAAAGCTTTCTTATTTCCCCAGGTTGACCTGAAAGCTAGACATTTTCTTCAATGAATGGCTACATTATTATTTTTAATGTTGCTAAAAGAAATGTCAAGTTCAACATCACATAGTAGTGAATGTGTTGCTTACAGTGATAGCTTAGAATAAGGACCACGTAGCAAAGTCTAAAATCTTTGAGGCTGACATGTACTTTGATAGCAGGAGATAATTGTTCTAAAACCATTAAGGAATGAATTATGGGGCAAAGCCAATTTTCTTTGTAGCGTTTTAGAGACAGGCAGTTATAAAAGTGAGTCTCATAAAAAAGGTAACTCTGGTTGCAATCATAACATATACGTGTAGAAAAACCTAGAGGACAAAATTAATACAAGCCAAACCTTTTGGGAATCACATGCCATGTTATTCAAGGAATACAACAATTTGTACAACTTTAAGACTAGAATTACTGACAACACTTTAAGGGGTATGAAGCCCACCTCTTAATTTAAACCACTCCCTATCGTGACCTTATTAGCTGACTTTCCTTAGAAAGCATCACATCCTGAAATTGAGACCCAGCACCCTCTTCAAAAGCTCTCAATAACTCTGAGGTCAGGATGACCCCCCTGTTCAGAGATCTGCATGAAGTGGGCTGAGACCCCAGATCCTCGTTTGTGAAAGTCTTAATCCCTCCAGGATGCCTGCAAATTCTCAAGGAGCTGCTTTTTCAGGATCTTCTCTGCCACCACCCATGGATGTATACACGTTAGCTGTTTGTTTTTTTCTTCCATGCCCCCTTGAGGTAGCACTCAGCCTCATCACTGGTTTCCACACACATACCCTAAAAACTCTCTTGTACCAGGTGTTTATTAAGTTTCACTCCTCCTGAGAATTTACAGGGGAATCCAGGCCATTTACTTTCTCTACTTTTCTGTCTTCCCCTCTCACCTTCCTCTCCCTTTCTCTTCTTCTTCTGCCTCTTTCCAAAGGATGAAAAAAAATTTCCCATTTTACCCAGGATCCACTGAGGTCTTCTCCAAAGACCTGGCATCCATGGAACCTCCATCTCAGCAGTTTTGTCAAGACCGTCCCCCAGCTGAGAGTTCTTCTCGCTGTAATAATTCTTCTATTTCCCACTGAGAGAGCACACTTTCTCCATTTCTTTACATCTCAAAAGTTTCTACAAATACAGCTTTTTTTAGTCCTATAATATCCTGTGAAAAGGTGGGAATTGATGGCAGTTTTAATATCTGAGATGAGGAACACGGGCCCAGAGCGGGAAGAAGAGACTTCTTATCCCTATAAGAGGAGGAAAATCAAGGAGACTAAACCACTACACATTTTTTTTTCTTCCAGTTATAGCTTGGAATGCTTGATGACAAATCAACCACCTCAAACGTAGGTACACTGACTTCTGTTATACCAGGTCCTTCCCTGGCTGAAGAAGAAGATGCTGTCATTTCAGCAGATACGGATTTGCGTGACCTCTCAAAAAGGTGACATGTACATAATGCTCTTCTTCCCTGGAGTGCACTGTGTGGGGAGAGGGTGTAAGCATGCTGTCCTCGGCAGCTCCTTCATCAGCAACATGCTTTGGACCAGGCATCACACGGAAGCACCTCAGGGGCTTGTGGAACTGTGCTCCTGATGCTGAGGGTTAACCGGAAGTTGCTGACTCCCTTCCCACCCCCTAGAGAACTCTGGGTGGATTCCTTCCCTTCCCTTCCACTGAAACATCCACTCTGCCACATGCAGACGAGACTGTGTAAGCGTATGTGTATTACATGTATAAATGGCTGTGTTTTGTACTCTATCTTAACATGGAGCAGAACTTCCGTATACCCAGGATTTCCAGTGCTTAAATTATCTATTGCTAAATTACCTAAAAAATCTCTAAATGAGGCGTTCGCGTCTTTGGTCTATGATGTGCAATAACAAATTGTCCACGGACAAACGATGCCGTGCGTTCCTGACTTCTCAGCTGCTAGCTTGGAGAATCTCAGCCAGACCTTTCATTCATCTCATGACAATGGGAAAACTCATAATATATACATTCAAAGGTAATTTAGTTGGCACCATTTCTTTTAAAATACTGTCAAGTATAACCAATATAAAATACAACGGCAGAAGATGCTCATGAAAAAAGGACAATATCAGTTCATCCAACATAGTGCATAATTCAGAATCATCACTGACCCTCATTGAATAAGATACATTACTATTCTAACAAACGCACAAGGAAACTTGATTAATTCATGCTATTCTTCCAGGTCCTTGAGATGTGAACATTTAAAAAAATTTTTTTGGCAAAATTATATGTGGTTGCTTTACCAAAAAAACCTATAAAGAGACTCGTTGCGCTAAATTTTAGACACACAGTGGAATGAAGTTTAGGGTCACTGTATCATAGTTCAACAAAGATTTGTAGAAAGCTTATTTTGTGATAAACACTGGGGACTTGGGACTAAAAAGCCAAAGTTCTGATAAGCGAGTGAGGAGACAAACAGATGATGGAACCTTTTCTTGTGATGTGTTATCACAAAGACATGCTGTCATAATAGCTAGTGTTTTGTGAACCTTTACAATGTCCTGGAAATTGTTTCTCTATTCTTCACTTTTTTTTTGTGTGTGTAGTTAATTTTAACCTCAGAAGGACCTCATGGGGTATATCTCATGATTGTCCCTATTTTGTAGATAAAGAAACCGAGGGACCCAAATTAGCCAAAATGACATTGCCAGGAAGTGGCAGAAACAGTACTTCAAAGAGTCATAAATGACATCCTGCTCTGTAACACCAGCAGGAAATGATTGATTCTGACCAGGGGCCTGGGTCCCAGGGGCAGACCTCATAAGTGAGGTGTACTTGACCTATGCTTGGAAGAATGAGGACCATCTTACCCAGTGATAAAGGGAGAAGGGCATTCTGCAGCCACGCTACCGCCACAAAAGCACAGATGTGCAGAAGTGCTTGAAATATTTAAGAAGCAGCAGATAATTTAAGAGTTATGTGGTTGAGATGGAAGAGAAGGGAAACAGCTTCTGTGATTTCAAGAGTTTTCTCCCCCCCACCCCAGACCAAAAATGGCATGGTTTTCAAAGTCTATGGATTCTTTCAAGTCTAACACATTGACTTTTTTTTTTTATCATTTTCATCATAAATATTCATACCAAGTAGCATCACATCACATGCTGCACCGCGTTCCCCAGTTTTGCCATATTCTGTAATGGGAAATGAATGGATGCATGTGTGAATGGATACAGATTGTTCGTATACATGATCAGTTTTGCTAAATAAAGTATTATTTTTCTCTAGATGCATATGAGTAAGTTGAAAATACTAGCTTAGATAATGAGCAAACAGGCTAATGTACAATGAAATAATTTTCATCCTCAGTAAGCCTAGTTTCTTCACTTCATTAGTTTTTAATTAAGCCTCTGTCTGATTAAGTTCTCCATCTCTTTTCCACGACCTTTCCTTATAAAATTTCTTTCATTCGGTCCTTAGCAGCCTCCAAACAAGGTGAAAAGCAATATTGTTTGATTATTGCCTGGTATCTCCCTTGCGCGCATCAGCTATTATTTTGCTTTAAAATGTCATGTAAAAAAAAAATCGGAAAAGCCATTCAATAGGATAAGGATAGACTATTAGACTCTTTGGAATGTTTAGAAACTGTGGGCCTGGATCTCGTCGAGAGCGTGGGCCCTCCCACCGCCCCCAGGGCTTTAAGACGCAGGCGCTGACTGTGGGGGACAGAGGGGCTTCTGGACCGGCTTCTGCTATTTCTTAAGGAAAACCAAAGCGGAGCCTTGGCTTCCCTCAAATAACGACGCGAAAGACGGCGGAGGCTGGCCGCACAGCTGGAAGCCCTGCCAGGGCCCTGCCCGGGGCGGGGCACACTGGGGGCCCCTCTCTGGCTCTCTTCCTATTGCACACCCTTTGAGAAACAAGGGACACAACCTGCTCCAGTTTCCTCTTTTAGACCACGCCACAGACCTCCAAATTCTGGCCGCGAAGTCCCCAAGGTGGCTTGTGCAGCCTGCCCGGGGCCCTTCTCTGCCTGTCCTCCAGAGGGCGGGCTTAGCCACTGTTTGCCTGCCCTTGACCAGATGGTTTCCTGGGGAGAGCGGTCAACAGGGGCTGGGGCGGAAAGAACTTGGAATTTGGGTTGTTTAATGCATGGTCCCCTGGCCAGCATGCCGGGACTCTTTCGGTGCAGGCCGAGCCGGCAATGAGAAGAGAGCGCGGCAGGTCTGTGGGTCTGAGGCTTTTGTTTGCACCCTTGCCCCGGGCTCTGCACAGGGCGCGGTGGGCAGTCCTAAGTCAGAGCACGCAAAGCTTAACGTGGGGTGTACCCCCTGCCCCCCACATTCCCTTCAGAAGCTGAATTTAATATTTCATTCGCGTACTCTCACCTTCATTTCTTATTTATGAAGCAAATATTTATTCAGAACCATTGTGGGCCTCTGAGAGCCGGCATGGAGAGAGAGTAGCCAGAAAGCGGGGGCAGCCCTGGGAAGATGGGTTTTCAAAGGCCGACGTGGTCACCAGGGATACACGCTGTCAGGACGTCTCAGGGTGAGGCTGAGGGTGCTGAGAGGCTCTGTGGGGCTGGGGTGGGGGGGCCTCCCCAGGGGTGGTGCCGGCGAAACAGTGGAGGCAGAAGTGAAGTTGGCGTGGGTTGAGAAGTGAGTGGGAATGAGGTCATGGGAATGGCGGGGGAGGGTTATTTCCAAGGATTTTTGCTCTGTACAGCAAAATCCCTGAAGTGGTTGCCCTGGGAGTGGGGTTAAGGCAAGGGGGGTGAAGTGGGGGAAATCACCTTTGCTCAAAAGGAGCCGAGCTCCCAGGGACTCGGAGCACCGTGCGGTGCAATGTGTTGGTGTAACACTTGCCTTTACGTGGGGCTTGTACAACAAGTTTTATTTCAGCAACAAAATGTCAGGCTTCAGGTTTAACAACAGGGCAGCTTTTAGACAGATAATCAATACAACAGTTCCTCCCCCCTCCTCTCCTAATTTTGTAATTATCTACAGAGCTATTCTCAGAGCAAGGGGGCTGAGCCCTTTCCTCCCCACACGGAGCTGGTAGAGTTCTAATCCCTGAGTAGGCTCTCTTGCTCCCTAAATTTTTAATTTATTAACTGTTTCACCTGAAAGCAATCACCCTTGCAGTCAATTCCCTGAATGAAACATCTGCCTTTTCAATTCAGGCAACTATAAGCGAAGAAACACACCAGGGGAACAGAATTATGTTCTGTTTTAGAAAGTAGGGATGCTCACAGAGACACACCTCTGACACCAGCTGCCTGGTCTGCACTGTGTATGAGCCGGCCCCTGCACTGTGACCTCGCCCAGGTGCCTCTAGCTCACCTGGCTCACCTGTGAAGATGCAGGTGGCTTCCTCATCCTTCGTGCTCCCTCCAGTATTAATCAACTTTTTACAGAACATGCTTGGGATCTGCAAGCTCTGAGCTCATTGGTTCTCACTGTGCTGTTTTTCTATGGCATCTGTTTGCAGGCCATTTGTGGTTTTAACATGCTTTGAAATCATTTAGCTTCTGAGGCCTTAAGGTGCCATGTTGCAAGTCTGTTAAGGCTTCAGAAGAAGATGACACTCGTGCTAAGTTTTCCTCAAGCCTCGTTCTAAGTACCGAAGTCTGGGGGCAAAAGTGGGGTGAACTGTTAGGCAAAGGAATATTTTTCTCCCTCATGAGAAGTGCGTATGAGGCAGACACTAAAGGAAATATACTGCTTTTCTTTCCTTTTTTTCCCCTAGAATATCTGGGTGCTTTGGAGGTTGGAGTTTTAGCTACTGCCGGCCGACAAAGCAGGTGGAGGCCCAGGGTAACAGAAACAATGCTGAGTTCCACAGGCCCTGCCGTTTACAATCCTGTGCTCCCAGGAGCCCGGCCAGAGCAGAAGTTGCTGGTGGTTATTGCCCCGGGGTGTGTGTGGGGGTGTGTGGTTCTAGACACAGGGCTTGCGTTTCTCAGGCAGACTTCTTTCTCTCTGCCACCTGCATGTCTGTGCTTCCCTTGTCAGAAAAGTGAGTGGGGACAAAAATAAGCCTCTGAAAGGTTGTCTTCATTTTTGCAAGGGGACAAAAAGATTACTGTAATGACTCACCACCCACAGTCATGTGCAGGGCAGAGAGTGAATGGCATGTTTTGTGGAGCAGAAGTGTTTCAGGGAGCCCTGGGCCGAAGAGAGTGGGAAAAAGAATCTGTGCTAAGATTTTTGTCTTAGATGAGGCCTACCCCTTCCCATTAAACTGTGCTGCAATGTGAGATCATCCTGGGACTTAGGAGGGTAGAGTGCCACAGGACCATAGGATCCTTTGCAGGGAATCAAGACATTCGTTAGTAAGTTGTGTAATGTCTGATCACTCGGCTGTATACCTGAAACTAATATAATATTGTATGTCCAGTGTGTTTGAAAAATTTTAAAAAATGATTAAAAAGGAAAAAAAAAAGACATTCGTTTTGGAGCAAAACTCTATTTAACCCATTGCAGGGCAAAATCAAGAAAGCATACTGCAGTCTCACGTCCTGTGGGTTGACCAAAAAGTCCATACGGTTTTTCTCCATAAGAGGCACATTTTTCGTTTTCACAGCTAACTTTACTGATTTGGACATTTTGAGTATGTCAGCGATCTCCTGTGCGGTACAATGTTGATTGTTCTCAGTTAGTGTCTCGATTTCATTGCTGTCAACTTCAACTCATCTACCGGACTGCGGAGCATTGTCCAATGAGAATTCTGCAGCACAAAACTTCACACACCGCTTTTGACACATTTGATCAGTCACAGCACCTTTTACATACACTGCACAAATCTTTTCTTCGCGTTTCAGTTGAGTTTTTACCTTTTTTGAAGTGATAAAGCATAGTATGCCAAAAATGTTGTGTACTTTTTCCATCTTCAATATTCAAATGGCTACACAAAAATGCACCAGTTTCAGTAAGTTTTTTCTTAAATGCACGTTGCTATGACAGCTGTCACAATATAATCTAACAAAATTGTTTTGAGTGAAGTTAAAGGTAACCAAGCACTACTGGAACCATCTTACAGAAAAAGTCAGACCAACTTGGGGTCTATGATATGCGGAGCAGAAGAACTTGTCCCAGATGTGATAAGCAAAAGGAGGAAAAAACAAATGATTCTGCACGTAGATTCACTCATTAACTGTTAGCTACCTGAGCAGTTGAAACCCATCACCACCTCTCACGATAGTCATGTTTTGTGACTGTAATTATCAGTGGTTTTACAACTTTTATGTATACTTTAATAAACATTTTTAAAGTTTCATAACATTTTATTTCTGTGTATAGATGGTGTTTAAAGAGTTGTTCTTTATACAGCGAAAGAGAGGTGCTTTGAAACAAAGGCACTTACCTCCTGCCATTGAATTTGGAAAACTCAACTGAGAAGCCCTGTAGCTTGTGATAAATGACAGAACACCCTCAAATTTAATCTTATTTGTTATCTTTGCCTCAAATTGATTAGTCTGAGAATGGGCCACTTGTTTAATTCCTGGGGTTATAGATATTCTATCTTTTAGCTTTCTCATCAGCGCAGAGAAGACAGTTTATGAAGCATTACCCCAAATAAACCAACTGTTTTAGGCTCAAGTGATTCCTCCATAGTTTTTGCCATGGAGGAATCCATAGACTCAAGTGATTCCTCCATAGTTTTTGCTCCATAGTTTTTACTGAATAATTGTTTCCTCCCACATTTAATATGTGAAATGTCATCCCCCATGTGATGGTATTTGGAGGAGGGGCCTATGGGAGGTGATTAGGCCATGAGAGTGGAGGCCTCATCAATGCGATTAATGACCTTAGAAAAGAGACCCCTCTCCATCCCCATCAGGACACCATGAGAGAAAGGTCATCTTATCTATGAATCAGGAAGTGGACCCCCAGCAAACACTGAGTCTCCCAGTGCCTTGAACGGGACTTCTCAGTCTCCAGAAATGTAAGAAATACATTTCTGTTGTTGATAAGCCGCCCGTCTATGGCAATTTTTTACAGCAGCATGAACTAAGACAGTTTCCTTTTAATTAAAGGTAATGCTCTTCTCGAGAGGAGACCAGTGCTCCTGCATTCTTATTTTCTGTCCCAAAGAGGTGGCTGACAGTGTTCTATTTCCATATTAACCCCTGATGGCTTAGATTGCACCCTCTTCCGACCACAGGGGATGCTTCTTCAGGTGACAGTCTTGGAATGCCGCCCTACCTTTAATTGTCTTTCGCCACCACCTCTGCGTGAAGAAATGGTCCGTGCAAATAGCCATTTAGAGGCTGAGGAACTGGTTGTGCTCTCTAGAGGAATTTTGGAGTGCAAATTCAAGACGAATTGTGGGTATGGAACACAGGCCTGGAATATAGGAATTCGAGGGTAGCTTTCTGCAAAAATCTTAGTTACATTTCTATTTCCGATTTTTTTTCCTCTCCAGGTAGGTTGGATTCCTGCTGCCTCGGTGCTCTGTCACTGCATGCCAGCATTCATGACACTCAGTGAGAGTTGCTTAATTTGACCCCTCCTAGATTCCAGGTTCCACTGAACACATGGGATGATTTCGTTCTTGTTTATTTTGTCATTCTCAGTGTCTAATAATGTATTTGGTACTTTCAAGGTGCTCAATACGCAATTCACTTCACCCAGGGAAGCAAGAATTCTTCTGAAATTATAGCTATTCTACCTTTTTTTTTTTCCCTTAGAATAGTAGGAAAGTCTTTAAAAATCTACTTGTTGAAAGTGTATTAAAGTCTGTGTATGCTATTCCCCACATTTCTATCCTGTCTGTTTTGTTTCTATTGCCTGTTCTTCCCTCCCTAACCCACAAATCATATTGTTTTGCTTATTTGAGTGTTTGTAATAGTTTTTTCTTAATCCTCACCTGAGGACATGTTTAAAGACAGGAATAGAGAGAGAAAAAGAGAGAGAGAGAGAGAGAGAGAGAAACTGATGTCAGAGGAACATCTATCAGTTGCCTCCTGTATGCACCCCGAAGGGGAATGGAACCTGCGACCTAGTTATGTGCCCTGACTGGGACTCAAACCTGCAACTGTCTGGTATATGGGGCAACGCTCCAACTGTTGCAGATGGAGAGAGTCCAGGCTCTTGGTGGTTGCAAACAAAGAATTGAATGGACCACACAAACAGAGTTAAGTGAAGCAAGAAGAAAAGCATGTGATATTTATTAAGAAAAGTGCACTTCCCAAGACACAGGAGTGGGCCACCTGTGACCAGAGAATGGCCTCCTCCTATTGACAGGTTACAGGCTTTATAGGGTTTTTACTTAAGCTTCTGCGCATGTGATTTCCCATAATCCTCCTCGATTGCCCCCTCAGGGAGGAAATTGCAATGCTAATTTATTAATAAGGCAAAGGTGCAACTGAAGCTCTGAGGCACAAGCGTGGGTCCTTGCCAGGTGTCACAAGGCGACCCTCAGAAATCAGGGTGCTGACTGACAATAGCTACTGCGTCTCAGGACTCCCTCATCCCTGTTCCATCTCCTGCCTCCCAACCAGCTGGCCCATCCAGCCAGGGCACGATTGTTTGTAATTTTTGATTTTGTGCTGGATTCTGGAGTCTGGATTTTGTTTTCTTCTTCTAAAGAGCATTATGTTTTTGTTCTGGCAGGCAATTAATTTCCTGCAGATCAGCTCAGTTCTTTTGTGGCTTGTTGAATTTTGTAAAGATAAATGTAGGGTACTCTTCCTCTAAGACCAGAGTAGCCCTGCTTCTAAGAAGAGGACTTTCAGTGCCCCAGTGAAATGCCGGAGATGTTCAGCAAAGTGTCCACACTCTGCAATAATTCACCGGGCCTCCTTGACTTCAGCCTCACCCCTCCCCCTCTGAAAATGCAACAGCATTGCTATAGTCCCCTGAAATGTTACTTTCAGAATAATAGCTTCAAATGGATAGAAAGCTTTTAAGACGCCCCACTTGCATTTAAATGCATGCTTCAAACCAGGCTTTCAAATGTCCAGTGATTCAAAAACACCTTTAGGTAATATCCTCAAAGTAAATTCCAGCCACTGATTGACAGAAATGAACTCCTAGGGTGCTGAAATACACATCTACCCTTTATTGCCACATCCACTCAAGCACTTTGCAATGTGGAGCCAAATCTGTTAGAATTGCCCTTTGGACATGTTTGTCTTGTTGGATTCAGGATGTATTAATTTCTGGCTGCCAAGGGTGTAGTTTGCTGCTGTTTGGGGTTCTCAGTCTGAACTGACATCTGTTACAAATACTACCTAACAAAGCCTTTTTATTTTCTTAAAGCATGACGTGACCCAAGGCGGCCCAGGTATGAAAAACAGAAAGAAAAATAAAACAAGAATGACCAAGATTTCACACCAAAGTAAATTTTTAAAGGAATGCATTATTTTCGTTGGAGTTTAGGAAGGTGAAGTGCAGACACGGTGTTCTGTTTATGCCGCAATCGGTTTTCTGCAGGGGCCGCCTCCTGTGACCCCCATCAAGAGACTTGGCCTTGACTTAGGCACTTTGTCCCCTTTAATAGGAAGATCAGAAGCCTGAGATCTTTTATGAATTTCCTCTCAGGGAGAAAGCAGCTAGTTATGCAGAAAAAATTAAGCAGCCTGGGGAGGGGAAAAAGTCTATCGCCAATGTGATGATTTGACTGAGTGTAGCAAACTGGATTTCAGGAGCAGCATTTGAAGTGGGAGGTCAAAGGTTAATCTCCCCTGCGTAAGGCTCTCTCAACACGACAAGAAAATTAGTTATTGGCTGAGATGATAGGGAGAAGAGGGAAACGGCTGCTGGGGAATGCGTACTGAACTCTAGTTTTTAGCTTCATTTCAAATATTTAGGCCCAGGTAGACCATATTGCCCCGGATAGAAAATACCAGTGAGTGAAAAAAATAGACTACCGGGTGTCCGGAGACGTTAAATTTGATTGCGGTAGTCCTTGCTGGAAGTTGTACACACTGGTCTATTCTTTTAAATTGTATCACAGGTGTTCACATATCATCCTCATATAAGCACTTGGAGGGGATGGAGTTGCCCTTGGCATAAAGATTAGGAAACTGGGGACTGGAAACTTTAAGGAACTTGTCTGAGATCACTAAGGTAATAAATGGAAGAGGCTTAAAATTTTGAACTCTGGAACTTTGTCCTACCTGCTACAAAATAATACCGCTGCCATAAAACAATGGGGAAAAAAAAGAAAGGGAGAGAGGGATCTCTTTATGGCCTCCTGCAATATTTCTCTCCTACAGAAAAGTACAACAAAATGTCAATTTTGTTTTTTTTACTCAATATTTTCCGTACTGACATACTGCAGGTCAGGTGGAACTGAAAATATGAGATATAAAAATATCATTCAGCCGCGAACACTGATTTTTTTCTTTTTTAATACCCAAGAAGACCTCCAAGATGTCAATTTAAGTTCCCCAAGGCAGGGACTTGTTTGCATTGTATTTCTGACTTAATAATAAACCAGTGGGAAAATCACAGGTTTGTTCCAAACTGTAGGGAGACAACGATTTATTTGAGCACCTACGAATGCTTGAAACACAATATTCAAATTTCCAAGGAAATACCAACTTAGAATAAACACTCATTTGAGGCTGAAAACCCACAGGATTATATATTTGCAAATGGACAGTACTTGTACCTCAAACCTAAACATTCTCTCTCAGCAAAGAGAAAAGACTCGGCTGGTCACCCACCCAGCCTTTGCCCCAGAAGCCCAAGGAGGCAACGAATGATAATGAACAGTGCAAAGAGCCCCACCTGGAGGCTTCTCGGAGGCCCGGGGTGAGACAGGGTGACAAGGCCAACTCAAAGCCCAAACGCAGACACAGGATGCGGTGACCCATTATGGATAAGAGTACAGATTCTCCAGGAGGAAGAAAAAAATCGAGAATGTGAAGCTCAGCACATGACAAAGAATCACCTGTGTCCTGGACCTTTCCATCATCGCCCATCCACACTGGGAGTAACGGCTCCCAGCACCTGGTCTTTAAATGCACAAAATCCAAAACATAAGGTTATGGAGGCGTCGGAGAGATGGTGAGAACAAAATATGGCCTCTGGCCTCACTTTAACCAATATGCAAATGGTCAATTATCATGTGACTTTATCGTTATTAGTATTAATAGAGGTAGAAATATATATCCCAAAGAACACTGCACCCTGATGGTTTCACTTAAACACGGTTTTATTAACAAGGTAACCTGTGAGTTGGAGTGTGAGGAAGAATATTTGACCAAAGAAGAAATGGAGAAAAAAATAACCTTCATCCCAGGGAGAAAGTAGAGAATGTAGAAATATTAGCATGTTTGCCCCCTTTGAGGATCTGTTTAAAAATATTAGCAACTTCTCCCCAGAAAAATGCACATGTATTTGCACCCAAACCAAAGTGACCTGTGTAATTTCAGGGACATGGTAGTCCTTTCTTAAGTTAGATTTACCACTTCTGCCACGATCACGTTTGCGTGTTGAATGGGGCCCCCTGGCCCTAGCACTGGCTACCCTCAGAAGTGGACACAGATTTTTTGGTTTTTAGGTTCTCATCTCACCATCCGACGCATTTATGTTTAGTTTACTGCACCGTGGCCCTAAATTAAGAGTCCACCTCCTCGACTGGGGTCATCTTTCAAATTCAGAGCAGTGTTTCTTTTCATGAGGTAATTTTATGGGCCTTTTTTATTCCTTTCTATTCATTTTGGGGATGATTGTTTGCATTTGTAATATGTGCAAGGACAACATCTGCCTCCAAGTGAGTTCCCGTGTTCACCATTCAATGAAGCAACGAAGCGTCGGGGGTGCGAGACCATTTCTCAAAATGCTGCTGCTAGTTAGTAACGCTTCATGCTTGGCATGCTGCGTCTCTCGCACTGGAGTCTATTAATCTCAAAAATGACACAAGTTACATGGCTCTCGTTACTTGCTCTCAGAGAACACAGCGGAAAGGTGGAGTGAGGGAAGGAGGGAATCCAGCCAGGGGCTTCTCAGTGGATTTTTTCAGCACAATAGTTTTGGGAATGGATCTTAAGTCAAGATATAAATTAATTTTAAAAAATAAAGTTTTATTTATTGCATTAAATACGTAGACTGCCAATCTCTGGAACAAGATAAATCCATAAGGTTATCAACCTAGTAGAAAAAGGAAGTTGACCCATATCCACATGATAAGATATCCACCTTGCCAGTAAACTGAAAATAATAAAACACATAAAAAAGGAAAAGTCTTTTTTTTCACTTTGATCCAAACACAAAAAAACGAAGGATAATAATTAGTATTGTTAGGGAAGGTACAAGGAAGAGTATAGATTAGTGTAACAAATCATGCCAAAATTTTAAGAAAAAATATTTTGGCTTAGCAATTACTCTCCTTATAATTTATACTAAGGAAATATTACACATTTATAAATAAGTCTGCACAAAATGTTCATTGTTAAAGTGTTTAACATATTGAAACATTGGAAACCAATTAAATTTCGTACAATAAAGGAATAATCTACTTAACAAATACGCTGTGTGGGCCCACACATAAAAGACCCTGCAATGTTTATATATGAAAATGTGTATGCCTGTTTACTGTTATGGAAAGGGGTTTACAATGGTAAGTGGGAAAAAAATCAATTGTCAGTTGAAAAATATTTGTTACAAAAATTATAAATGTGATCTGTTTTAAAAATTATGTTTATATATATTTTACAGGAAAAAGTTTGGAAGCATATTATGAAGAATGTCAGGTTGTTGTCTCTGGGTAATGGGGTTTTTAGGCACCTTGCCCTATCTGCTTATCTGCACTTTCTCAGCCTTTTCAATTAACATGTTATTTCTATAATGAAAGTTGTGGGAAGTATATAACATGCCAAACAAAATCATAGTTCATTTAATATTTTATGACAAAACTTGGATATAGATACAATTTCACAGTGAATATTTTTCAGTTCTTTTTCTTCACTCTTCCCCACTGTGTGTAAGGGAAACCCTATACCAGATGAAGAAAACCAGGTGAACAGGTGTGGTTGGAAAGGTTATCATCAATTCCACGCATGGAGGCAATGGAGCAAATCTGCAATGGCTTGTTGGCCAGTCCTAGACGCAGTTAACAGAAAATGTGCAATCTGGTCAAAATAAATGTTCAGATAAGATGGTAATATGTGTTATACTGTCCCATAGCTAAAAATGAAATTTCCTAAAAGAGATGAGTAGAAAGAATATTTTAAAATTTCCACTTTTCTTCCAACTCTCAATGAGGCCAGAGAATAATTTTCATGACAGCACCCAGCTGATATGATAATTCAAACAGAAGCTGAATCACGCCCCCAACTCTGTCAGGAAAGACAGCAGCGCCGGCCCCTGTGGCCCTGGGTCCAGTGAGCGGATGGACATCAGGCTTCATTTACTCATTGTTAGTCATTCTCCAAGCAGGCACTGAATGCCTCTGAGAGACCCTGCAGGAGGGTAAACGTCACGATCCTAGTCACTGTCATCGAGGAGTCTGGAAATAATTTGCACCTAAGACTTACACGTGAAAACAGTTAAATAGCAATGAAGAGGTGTGTCCTCACCCATCGAGCCCTGGGGCGGACGGTTAGGAAATGGATAAGCAGACACGCAGGGAGAAGCAGCTCTGCTGAGCGAGCACTCCAAGGACAGCCAGGGTTTGCCATGGAGGATGGAGAGGAAAAGGCCAGTTCGAAAAGGGGAAGAGACACGGCCGCGTAAGGAGTGTGCCACTTGCTTTTTCAATGATTTCTCAGTTTAGCTTTGTGGGAAAGCGTGTGAAAGGAGGCCCAGGTGAACGCAGACAAAGCTGAGCCTCCTCTTGGACCTGGACGGACAGGTGGGAGAAAGGTATGCAGGGGTAGAAAGGACCATAAATAGTTGGCTTTAAGATGCAGTATTTACAGAGTTATGTTTTATTTATTCATTAAGCATATTTGCCGAGTGCCTGCCATATCCCAGGAATTGCTCTATGCATTGACACCACTGATAGTTCCCATTTCTATAAAACTATTAAGAATATGGTTATAATAAAACTTTTATGATTATGTTCATCTTTCACTCTGTGTACATATAAAATGCAGCTTATTATTAGCACATAGGTCCACTAAAATAAAGTAAAAAATAAAAAGGTGTAATTTATATTGTAATGCCTTTCAAATGAGCTCATTATAGAAACAATAAATAGTACTGTAGATTTTTCGCAGGAGTCTTTCTTTGTAGCCACATACTGTGGTGTGATGGCTTTCAACTTTGTAAAAGTAAGAAATCTATTTTATATCAAACCTCAGCATGCATTCGTAAATGCAGACACAAAAGTTTGTTGAAAATACAAAATAAAGAAGTGGAATTAAAAAGTTTAGGGAAAGATGGACAATGTAATAAATGGTATTGGGACAACTTGTGCATGTGGAAAAGAATACATGTGTCCTTACTTCGCACACACTATACATAGAAACTGAATGTAATAAAATTAAATACTATCCACAGATCACTGGAGAAATAAAATGTAGTACTTTTACTCAGTTAGTTCCTCTTTTAACTTATTAAATTGTATTGATGGTTAGAGGAGGACATATCTGGGATACTGCCCAAGGAAGCCCTAGTTACCTTTTAACTTAATACCTTCTAAGGGGTTGACAAAAAGGTTGCTGTTTTTTGACAAAACAGTCTTCTTCCTTTTTTAATTGAAGTTATTGGGGTGACATTAGTTAGTAAAATTATATAGGTTTCAGGCATACAGTTCTCTAATACATCATCTGTGTATTGCATTGTGTGTTCACCACCCCAAAGCAAATCTCCTTCCATCATCATTTATCCCCCCTTTACCCTCTTCTATCTGCCCCTGCAACTCATTCCCTGTTGTCTGTGTCTATGAGGTTTTTTGTTTGTTTTTTCTTAATTCTTTTATGCTTTTCACTCAGTTTATTTCTTAAACTCAACCTCTACAAAAAATATATTGCCTCAATTTTTTGCTTGTTTTTCTTTCACTTTATACATTTCGCCTGATTATATCCTTCAATTCGGGGTTTGCCTTCTATAGTCAAGAAAATGACCCTTTCTTTCATTAAATCTCGGCAATGGAAATCCAGGTTAACAAATCCATTTCCAAGCAGATTGGGAAGTGCACGTGAATCACAACAAGCACTTGAGCCTGGGCCACGGGCTCTTCTATTTTCTTGTTTTTAGATTCAGTGATGGTACAGAAAAGAAATGCCCAAGCCCTTGGTATCAAAACTGGTACCAGAAGGAATTCACTGTGATACAAGGGCCCCTGTGAGTAGGTACAAGGGGTTAGTCCAATACCGTTCCAAAAGGAAACCTTGCTTTGCATTTTAGCAAACACACAAAAGCCCCTCAGAGGAAGCAAACATCATCTTCTATCAAGCCCACCCTGAAAGGGAGAAAGAAAGAAAGCTGAAAATCGGTGGAAGAGTTGATTTCGCTACATGTTTATGTTAATAGGGTATTTGACTTTTGAATGCTTCATAAACCTTGTTATGCTCTGTGCTATTTGAGGAAGTAAAACAGCTGGAACAGTGCCAGGAGCCTTAATTGGAATCAGCTTAGCAGGGGCTGACAAGGCTTCCTAGTGTTTAGTTTCAAACTTATTATAAAAATGCAAAATTATGTGCCATTTCTTTTCTATTCCTCTTTGGTTTATGCCTGTAAAGGTAAGACTTAGCTGCATTAAGAAATAAACTCTCATTTTCCCCTTGTCTGCCCCAGGCTAGTGAATCTGGCAGCCTGGTGTTGTCTCTTCCAACCCGCAATGGCCTCATTTCTGATGCAACAGAGAATGTCATGCAGATCTGTCCCCCTCACGTTTTGATTATTGGCTAATGATTACTCAAATGGCCAACCCATGGTCGAGTTACTGAGCTGCGGGGTCAATCTGTCAGCAATGTGGTTAAGCCAGGCCCTGAAATACGGTCAAAAATAGCTCTGGGTGGGTGTTTTTAGGTTTCTCCTACCAAAGGGTCATTGTTGCTATTGGTCAAATATCACGAGCAGGCTCTGTTTTATTTTAAGCCATGAGAAATAGAAGAGTTTTATGCTTTCTGCCAAATTTTAGGGAATTAAGGGATTTTCATTTTGTTTTTGAGTTGGGCTTTCCAGCTTCAGTTGACCATAGGGTATTAACCTATCTATATGGATTAGTACGCTATTGCTGAGCATTGAAAAAAATTCGGGTCCTTAAAAAATATTAAGTGCCTACTATGTACCAGGCAATGTGTTGGGTGCTAATGACCTAATTCCTGTCTTGAGATTATTAATCTGTTTGAGACGAACAAGAAATTCTGACAACTCTGTGAGTTAAAACTCTAATGGGACCCAGTCAACGGGGGGACTCCCACAATGTTCTGAGATTTTTCTCTCAGAACTCAACCAAGTTCCCACAGTAAATGTTGGAGGAAAAAAAATCCACTCTTGCTTCCAGTGGAGGGAAGGGAAAAAAGAATTTCGAAATATGCTAGAGCTCTCTGTTCTTCTTAACAAGACCTGCACTAAGGGGAAACTGGTTAACCGCAGCCGAAGTTGCTGGGGTGTTATCCCAGCCTTAATGACTGAGGCAGGGAAATACACAACTCCGGTAGGTTCCATCTGTCCTGTACCATCTACGGGGAAAGAAACATACCCTGAGAAAGTCTTGTGAGGTTCACAGCCCAGAGACACAGGCTCGCAAAAAGACTGAGATCTAGTCATACCATTATAGAACTCTCCTCCTCCCCCAGACCTCGGCACCATATGACTAAAGGTTTAGTTAAAGCAGGTCCTTTCACCTAGCAATTGTATCCAGCTACTGAGAAAATGCTGCAAGGCTGGGAAGGGAAAGGGCACAACCTGAAGACACAGGGCAAACATCAGGTCATACACAGTAGGGAGGTTGGGATAATTTGACAAGGAATTTGAAACAACTATTGGCATGATAAGGGTCTTAATGGATAAAATATACAGTGCGCAGGAACGGACAGACAATGGAAGGAGAGAAATAGAAATCCGAAGAAAGAACCCAAAAGATAAAGATAAAAAAAAAACCCCACTATTTTATAGAAATGAACGGTGCCTTCGACAGGCTTATTAACGGATTGGGCACAGCCTGGCCTCCCTCCAGTCAGGCTTTCGCTCACTGGCGCACAGCGCACTGCTTTCCCCAGGGGCAGGTGGCTTCGCCTTCCTAGAGGTAATGGGCAAATCTTGGTTTTCTCCTTCCCTGATGCACCAGCAACACTTCACACCTATGTTCGTGTCTTCTTTTTTTAATTAAAAAAATTTTAATTGTTATTCTATCACAGTCGTCCCAACTTTTCCCTGTTTGCCCCCCTCCACCCGGCCCACCCCCTGCTCCCACAGTTAATCCCCACACCGTTGTCCATGTCCGCGGGTCAGTCATACATGTTCTTTGACTAGACCCTTCCCCTTCTTTCCACCAGTGTCCCCCGTCTTCTCTTGGTGCTGTCAGTCTGGTCCCTGTTTCTGTGCCTCTCGTTCTCTTTTGCTCGTTAGTTTTTTTGTTCATTAGATTCCTCTTATAAGTGAGGTCGTATGGTATTTGTCTTTCACCGACAGGCTTATTTCAGTTAGCATAGTGCTCTCCAGTTCCATCAATGCTCTCGCAAAAGGTAGGAGCTCCTTCTTTCTTTCTGCTGTGTAGCATTCCACCGTGTAAATGTACCCCAGTTTTTTGATCTGCTCATCTGCTGATGGGCACTTAGGCTGTTTCCAGCACTTGACTCTTGTAAACAGCACTGTTCTGAATAGAGGGGTGCACACATTCTTTTGAATTAGTGTTTTGGGATTCTTAGGGTATATTCTCAGCAGTGGAATCTCTGAGTCAAAAGGCAGTTCCATTTTTCATTTTTTGAGAAAATTCCATACTGTTTCCCACAGTGGCCACACCAGTCTGCATTCCCACCCACAGTGCACTAGGGTTTCCTTTTCTCCACATCCTCGCCACCACTTGTTGTTCATTGATTTATTAATGATGGCCATTCTGACTGGTGTGAAGTGGTATCTCGTTGTGGTTTTACTTGGCATCTCTCTGGTGGCTAGTGATACTGAGCCACCAGAGGGACCTTTCATATGTCTATGGTCCCTCTGCATGCTCTCCTTGGAGAGGTGTCTATTGTACAATTTCTTCTTTCTTGATACGCATATTTCATTTAGCCTTCAGGACACGGGCTCTCTTCTTACCCCACCACTCCCCGTTCTCATTCTCTTTTTCTGGTTCCCACAACATTTTCCTGTCTCCTAATGCTGGGATGCCCAGAGGCCTTAGTCCTTGTGTCTCTGCTATCTACTTTCATTATCCCTAATTTTTTTGGCTTAAGATACCATCTATAATCTGAGAAGTCCCCAAAGTTGATACCCAACCAAGCATCTTACTGACCTCCAGTCTCCTCTGTCCAATTTAGGTCAGTGGTGGAAGAAATGGAATGGATGGGTTATGTTTCATAAAGTTATTCAAAGATTGGTGTGGGTGCAAACGGGGAAGCGGGAGGGTCAGGCACCACTTTTGATTCTGACTGGAAGTGACATGCATCACAAGCAATCATGTGGCCCCACATAACTGCAAGGAGGCTGGGGAATATGGGAGGACCCATGGATGCTCAGTGAGCACCTGACACGTTGCCACATCCAAGTCGAGGTGACACTCTGTATAAGAAAGATAGTGTACCTATACACCAGGTTCTGTGTTTACAGACATCACACCTGGGCAATGGAACTATGTTTCGATTTATGCTTTGTCTTTTTCTGCATTTTCTATTTTTCACAATGAACATTCACTGCCTTTGTAATCATAAAAATGTTAAGTTTGGTTCTATAACTGAAAGCAAATGTCACTGGGGCCAGAGTGGGGCAGTCCTCTGTGCAGCATGTGGGCTTCAGGCAAAGGGCAAGGACAGGGGGACATGGGGGAGACTGAAAGGCAGTGGGCTTGGGCTGGAGAGGCTTCCCTGTGAGGGAAAGGTGACAGCCACCTGCGAAGAAAAGTCTGAGAGAAAGGGACTAATTTGCAGAATCCCTAAGTGCTCTGGGGGGAATTGGAGAGGGGTGGGCAGAATTGGGGGCTATTGTACCAGCTCAGTCAGGTGTGGCTGACTGGTACAACAGTAGTGGATGGAAAGAAGGGGTTCGTAGGAATGAAGAAACAGAGATAAGAAGCAGATGATGTCCGCGAACATGATGCTGCAGGGATGGACAGAAAATGGACTCTGTAGATGATAAAATACACTGAGCTGTTGTCCTAAGGAGACAAGCTAGACTTGGACGCCCTCGGTGCTGGGAAGGGGCTTATGAGTGTACATGCACCGGGTGCCTGCTGCCCTCGAGAGAGAAGCTGTGCAACCCTGTGAAGTGCTGTGCATTTTAAAAGGACATAAGCAGTGTGAAAGGCGCCCTGGTCCTAGGATGGCGAGGACATAGAGAAATGGAAATGTCGTTGGAATTTATAACACCAGATTTGAAATTGATTCATTTTCTTGGTGGCAGGAAATGGGTCTGTCCATACTACATCCAAGGCAGGAGCTGTGTACTGTTATGGACAGCCTGAAGTTGAGGCAAAGAAATGGACCCCATTGTCCAATTCGGGATAAAGTCTATTTGATCCAAAATGGGCATCAGGGGATTCTTGAATAAACCTATTCACATTGCTTGCATTTATGACTGTCTGCATGTTCTTAAATATTCCAGTAGACCTTGTGCAATTACTAAGGGGCCACGGCATGACAGCAAAATGCCCTTTGCATTTGGTAATTTGGAGACAATTGGTCACTGTTGCTAGAGAAGTTTCAAAAGATTAATGGGATGAAAGCTATGGAGATAAGTTGGCTCAGGAGTAAATAGGAGAGGCAACGTAACAGCTAGTGTACACAGCTCTTTTGAGAGTCTTCACTTCAACAGGAACATGGGAGTTCCACTCACTAATGGAATGTGTTTTAGTGTGTTTTTTATACACGTGTAGATAATTAAAAGGCTTCCACTTCAAGTATGTATTTCTTACTCTCCCTTTGAATATTCTTTTCTTCTCTTATATATTGTTGATTTTTTAAACTGTTGTACAAGTATAGTTGTCTCCATTTTCCCCTTGCTACCACCACCGCTCCACCCATCCTCACCTCCCACCCACCTTTGGCTTTGTCCCCTGTCCATGTTCCACGACGATCTTCCCCTTCTTTCCTCCGTTATCCACCCCCCATCCTCTCTGGTTACTCTGGGTTCTCTTCAGATCGTATAAATCTTTCACCTTTTAAAATATTCTTTTAAAATTAAACCGGTGGTCCTATTGGCTTTTGTAGTTTTTTGTAGATTTAGGAGATATAGATTTTCCTTTAATCAGTGGGAGTGAATGTAAGTCCATAGATGTCTCAAAAACTAAAACCAGACCAAGGGGGCAACGGTGGGACAAAAATTTGTTTCTCTCTTCAAGCTTACAGTCATTCTGTATTTTTCAAAATGTATTTTATGAAGAGATCTATCTAATCAGTTGGGAGGAAGCAAGAAAAAGGGGGTCTCTGGTGATAGCAATTTCTTCTGTTTTCATCAGCAGTTTGTCTCTGGTCTAAAATTTTGCCTTTGAACCCAAAGGGGCTGAACAGCAGCTAACTCAACAGACCTTCCTTAGAAGACAGGTCACTAACCCTCAACTGTTATTTCTTGACCATGCGTCTTGAGGATTTCACCTGCACCCCAAGTGCCTACCAGAGAGAAAACAGACTCATGGTCCTTAGAGAAACCCTGGTAAATGCACTTTCCCCATCTCATTACACTTTCTGCAAATTTTAGCTTCCTTAAAGATCAGCCTTCAGCCGTCTGGATATCTGACCAGATCCTACCAAAAAAATAAAAATAAATAAAATAAAAAGGCAGTTTTGTTTACAATACCCAGCTTTTCAATGAGTAGATTTTGGTTGATTTACTCTTGATTAAGCACACACTCTTTTATTCATCTCGCTGTTATCGTGTCCTCTGTTTTCATATTTTACAGGAAGTTCTGAGATCCGATGATAAGCTGGCTGAGCATGATGCATAGCTAGGCAGTAATAACATGCAAGATCTACCGATTTCAGCCACTGTACTTATAATCCTCACAACCGGACTACAGTTGAATGATCAAGCTACATCAACACTACATGAAAAACTCTATGGCAAATATGCGGAATAATTCAACTGTCAAGAACTGATAGTACATAGGGAGAAAACACCTCCCGATTATTCTCAGGAATCAACAGAAGGAAGCAAAACTGAGACTATAAAAAGGATAGAAATGAGATTATGTTCTCCTTCCTCTGAAAAACTATTTTGTTGTTCCTGTCCTTTTAAAGAGCATAAACTAAAGGCCTCCTTCCTAAGACCTTTGCCTGACATTGCCATTAAAGAAATGGATTATAAAAGCACAGAAAACGCCAGCCCTGGAGGTTCCGGGAAAATACTGGTCGCGGGGAATAGGAATTGGAAAAAGCAAAGACTGTGTGTGCTGAATTTATCTTCTCTCGTGCAAAGGCTTTTTGCCTCCCCTCCCCCTCAAGCCCATGGGTGGAAGCAATGAACTTCACTGACATAACTGGGCCAGTTGCTTTTTATTTCAAGTACGCTGTCAGAAATACTTGAAAGCAATCATCTGGGCTCAGTAATTGGCTGATAAAACTCAATATCCTCAGCAATTACAGTCACCGTTCATTCAGGAAATCCTCCATACATCATTTGAAAGCAGGGCAAAATTGTAAATTATTATAATACTAACCTGTGTAATGCTAGTCGAACATACTGTTCTACGGGGAGGAACAAAGATTTAGACTCCAAATGGAAATTCAAGTCAGAGAAAACATGAGTCCCCGCGGCTCCAAGGGGAACAGAGAAGGACAGGGGCTTGAGGAGGAAGGGCAGTCGGAGTGACCCTGGGATATTCCCAAAGCATATTTACTCACAGGAAAAGTCACCCAAGAATGAGATTTCTGGGGTCATAATGAGGTTTATGAAAAGAACAAAACACCACAGGTGCCTGTCTGAGATTAAGACCAGAAACGTATTCACCTCAATGGACCCACCGGGCACAGGACTGGAGAAGGGGAGATGATAGCTAGTGACTGGCAAACAAACACAACGTTAAATGGTTCGATGCCTTCTGAGAAGGGGTAACTGAGTGTGTGGGTAAAAGGCACTAGAATGAGAACACAGCTTCTATATATAGAGCAGAATATTTAGAGCTTTGTAGCATCTAGTCAAACTCATTTTTCAATTTGTGAGTTAAATGTCTTAGGCATTGTCCAAGGTCATAACTCCAGCAGGTGGCCGTGCTAAAATTAAAACTTTGGTCTCGTGACCTGAAATTCAGTTATCTTTTCTATATAATATGTGACCTTTCTTCTCATTTCTTTATTTATGTACTAGTTCAGATTATTATTCAGTAAATATTTATTTATTCAAGTTTATGGTCTCCAGACCTGTTTTACAAGTCAACAGTTTAGTGAGTTTTTCATCTACTTCATGTGTAGGACTCTGATGAGGTAGTTATCATCGAAGATCCCTGCAGATAAAGGTATGAGTCTTATTTTGTCCCTGGTGCACCCAAGGTTTAGTCTTTGAATAAGTGCTGCTGTTTGGTCTTGTTCTTCAGGTGTCTCACTGGCGGAATTACTAAGCCTAACTCTCACCATCATACCTGGCCTTCAGAGGACATAACCATGGAGCTTTGTGAGATATTTGTGTTCTCTTACTAAGACATTTTAAATGCATTAATAAGGAAAATATACTTTGGGCCCTCTAGGAATAGCATGTGTGCCTGTGTTCCTGTGTGTGGAGGGGTGATTTGGCATGATGTACCTCTCATACATTCCTTAAAACTTTGGGCTTCCTTCTCTTTGTGTATATTATGCCAGGGACCAAGTGCCATCTCAACTTCATTAAATTAACCCACTGGTAAACCTAAGTTTTAGTCAGGCAACCAAGAAATCTGTCACAACCAGCTATACAGGCCAACACATTAAATCCAGAACCTCTAGTAAGTGCTCACATATCAATACATTTAATCAATAAATATTCAGGTCTTCCTAAGTCTAATTCCCTTAGAATCCATTTCCACACATATTTCTGGGTTTATGCCAGGGTTAATTAATACAACTAATTTACAATATAAATTAACAAAGTCTTGCATTTCTCTCAGTGTGTAAGCTACTTCTTTCCAGATTAGTCTTTGAACTTCTCACCCCAAAGCATACTGATACCTGACTGTGGTCGAGGGCTTGCTGGGAAAATGAGATGGTTTGGGTGAGACTTCAGAAGAGTAAATATCCACTCACAGATACCTGTCCCCCAGGAGGTTGTTATGCTGTCTTCGAGGGAGACCAGTGCCGGGCAAGAGTAGGAGGGTGGTCTAGTCCCCTTCCACTGCCAAAGGGAGCCCAGAGTTTCCACATTCTCAGCGTTCTCTCAGGCCACCCATATGTCACTTTTTTCCCCCCCAATTTTTAGAGTCAAAGATCATTGCAGGGATCAAATACATGTATTTTTATGTATCTATATATCTCCCTTACTAAATTGAGCTTTCGAGTGCTGGAATTGTGTACAATTCAATTGTGAATCAGTGTCTGGCCAAGGGAAGGCATTAAATCAACATTTATTGAGTAATGAAACCGAGAGGTCTATTGACTCCTGAGTGATTTGGCAAGTAGCCGCTGTTTATTGCTCTGGAGATGTATACATGTCTACCTTTCCACAGCCTGCTGTAGCTCTCACTAATCTCTCTCTTTCTCACCTGGGTCACTGGTTGTTGGTGTGGCATAGAGGCATGCCCCAACCATGATGGGGGAAAAATAACTCTCATAGTGCGTTTCAATTTGGAGGGAAAAGTTGCCCCCAAATGGGAAGAAGTCATTGACCGATGTTTTCTGTTTTTCAGTGTCAGGCCACCTGCTGAGGTCAACACCATGGGCTCCACTCCTGGGCGCTCCTGTGGTGCCTGTGTTGTAGTCACCCCGGTTCACGGTTAGCCCGAGTAGATGTGTTTGCCTTGGAATTTCTTATGGAGCTCCAGGGCCTCCTTTCAACGGTTCTACTGAGGACCTCCATTAGGAGTAAATATTGCATACCATGGGGATTCAGTTTTGATGAGTGCCCCAAGACTTCTGTGAAGTGTTCCCAGGGAAAACCTGCCTGAGGGGCCTGTTGTCCTCTGTAGGCCAGGTGGGGTCTCACTGACAGGGAGTACTGGAGTCCGGCAAATAGGGAAGAATTTTAGCAAATGACACCAGGACACCGTAGAGAGGAAATTTTTGATAAAAAGCCAAGATGGTGCCTTGGAAGGAAATCACTCAGGTCAAGTATAAGGGGTAAGATGGGAATAAGAAAAAGAAGAAGAGAGTACCAAACCCAGACACCTTTCCCAGCCACCATCTCCCTTGCCCATCTGACAATATGCAACTGGGGAGAAAAAAAAAATGCCTTCAGTTATCCTTTGTATGAGGTGGTTGTCTTGAGATGACTTTCTGGCCAAAGATATATAAAATAATGTTTTGGGGAAGTTTCTAGGAAATGTTTATTATCTCCTGGACCAAAAAGAGAAAGCTATGATCTTGAACTCTCTTGCCAGCCTCCTCCCCCAATTCTGTCCCCATTGTCTGCATTTGGATATGATCATGGTGTTGGAGCTGCAGCAGCCATTTTCAGATCATGAGGTAACAAGTTTAAGGAGTAAAGAAAATACTAAAGATGACAGAACAGGAGGATGCGAAGAACCTAGATCATTAACATCAGTAACAATAGCTTAACTTTTCAGTAATTATTTGTCTATACCTTTATGGAATGCATTTTTAAAAAAACTAACAAAATTGGTAACTATGGTATGCTATAGGTTCTACATGTCAGATCTTGGCAAAACATTCAACTTCCTTGGACCTCAATTTCTCTAACTATACAATGGAAATAATGCCTTCTTCCCAAATATAAATCAAGTAAGATATGCAGGTAAAAATGCTAGATGAATATAAGCCATCTTTCCAAGAGAATTAAATGTCTTCTGCCTGAATATACCGATTTTGGAAAATGAGCTTTCCTCATTAATGTGAGAGAATGGCATTTGCATTTAGAAAGCAGGGGCTTGTGAGACAGTAGTTATACCAATTGTCTCCACAGACTCACTTTGTAATCTTCAGCAAATTACTTAACCTCTCTGACCTCTGTTTCCTCACCGGTAAAATTAGAGATGTAGTGCATTTCCATCCTGTGTACTGGGGTTATTCTGAAGATTGAAGATGGTAAAATGTTCAAAAGCTTTTCAAAAATATATTGTGATATGTAAATGTATAATATTAATACAACATTAGAGACATTTATATATGAGACTAGAATGTCCCCACTTATGTCTAACATGGAGTTAAAATATTGAACAATTAATTATCAACAACTTGTCCCTTTAAAAGAACTCTTGTTTACTAGGGATTTATTTTTATTTGTGTATTTTCAAATACCTACTCTCAGGCAGATGAGGGAGTCCTATTATTTTAAATTTCAGGCTATTCTTTTGTTTAAAAAATCTATTATTGTTATGTTATTAATAAAGTAATAATTATACTTACTATAATTATTATTTGAAAACTACTACCTAGTGATGAAGTGGTACGGGCAGGCCTTAGGAAAATTTTAGAGAATATATAAATATAGAAAACTAGGAAGATATTCAACAGAATAAAACATATTAGCAATCTGAACAAAGAAATTAGATTTATTTGCCCTGGAAAAAAATGATGTTTTAATTACTATATCAAGAAACTGCCTCAAGTGTTATTTTACGTGGGAAGGTTAATAGTCACCCCAATTTTCCTGAGGCTAGAGCAAAAGGATTATACATATAAAATAGAGATGACTATTAGCTTTCCCACATAAAATAACACTTTATCATGAGATGGATTACATCATTAGATTCCTGATGTGGAGTTGGTTTAGAAGCTGCGGTGCCCTTTCTCAAGTTTGCCTGCCCATTTCAGAGAGCACTGTGGCCTGGTCACTGCTGGCACAATGTGAGTGAAAGTCCTGGATGCTGTTATAGCCATGTGTCGTGCGTGGCGCTGGCAGTCCTCGCGTGTAATTAGTGTTATTTTCAGTACCGGCTGACACTGTTCCACAGGAGAGAGGGAGCTCCCTTCTCTCTCTCATCTTCCGCCAAGAACCGTCCTCCCCAGACAGAGATGTCTTTCTAGATTTAGCTGCCCTGTCTCCTGGCAGAGCTGACAGCCCCTGCTCTGACCATACATGTTATTTTTAGACCTCCCCTTGCTTACTGTTACAAGTTTTGATAAGGTCTTGACCACTGGTACAATTACTAGATGCTGCTGCCTGACTGTATTCTTATCAGGCTGTTTCTAATAAAGTTTATACTTTTCTTATTACCTTCCTGTCTACCTGACAATCAGGAAACTCTGTCATTGTTAGGAGCAAGAAGGTAGACGAGGGAGAAAATACCTGCCCTCTCCAGAAATGAGTCAAATTCAATTCATAAAATATGACTACTGTCATTTTTATAAGGGTTGTTAGAAAATGACTAAAAAACAAAAATTAGAATTCAGACTTTCCATTTGAAACCATTCAGCTCATGGTGCTAGCCTGTCGCCTTCTTAGGAAAAAAATCAGGGAAAAGTGTCTGACCACTTTCCTGTGTGATCTGGGTCATTAGGTCCAGACACCATTGCTCACTCTTTATCGCTCACTCATTGGTTCTGATGGCTCTACTCAGCTCCCTGGCTCTTCATTCCAGTTCAATTCCAGTCCCCAAATAGACCAATTCAGAATGGAAGTACAGGTGTCGTTAGTAGCCATCAAGCACTCTCACCACTCAAGCAGAAAGGGTCCTTTCTCAGCCCTGACCTTGGTGTCTTCCCCCCAAAGTACAGGTCAAGTGGCACTCACATTGTGCAGAACAACTTGCGCTCTAAACCCTACCCTCCTTCTACTGGGAAGTGTTGCCTGGAAACCCCATTCTTGGACATTTTCCAACCCTTCTTACCTTGACATACCATACCCATTACACACACCTATTTTGGTCACGAGATGTCTTGGCTGAAGACAGTCAGGAGGACCTGATGAGCTGGGAGGAGCATTGCAGACTAGACGGTGATGTTCTGAGGTCTAGTCCACTCTCAGCCAGTGCGTGGGATTATCCCGGACACTCCTACAAGTGCTACAGGAAATTATGGCTGAATAGCCCATCAATGTTAACGGCTGAATAAACCTTACAGTTTGTTAAGAAATGTAAAATCTATTAGAGAAGGGTGAATTGGTTAATGCATGTGTTCAGTTCTAAAGTTGCCTGAATCAAACCTCTTAATGGACGACTTATTTGATGCCTTGTGCCAATGAATAATTAAGTCTCACTGGTTGCACCCTTAAGCAAAGCAAATTACTTATTAGCTGTGTTTGGGAGTTGACATGAACTATTTTGTCCAACCTCAGAAGTGTCTCCATTGCCATCTTCAAGACAATTCCAAGTAAGAGTGATAGAATTCCCCTTATTAATAGAACTCAGATGTAAACCTGGAAAAAAGCCAAGTTTAGATGTGCAGTATTAATTTTACAACCAAAGGCAGTTTGTATAAGAAGCAACAATGAGGCCCCATATTAGTGATCATTGCTGCTAATTTTGTGGTTTATGGAGCTTAGTTTTAATTTTTATATCCTATCCAATGAAGTATATTAAACATTCATATAAGTTACTTCGCATGAGACTTATTACAAGGTACCTATCATTCCCTAGGGAATAAGGTACTTGTGTCCAAAAAAATTATAACCAAAGTTTCTAAATGCTGAGAAAAAATATATTTTTTTTCTCCATCAGTGGCAACAGGAGGTAAACTTCTATAATATACATGCAACTAGATTTCCCACTTCAATGCCGTTATGCCATGATTATATTTTTCCTGTTAGGGAGTGTTGGCCATTTTTCTAGGTCCAGATGTAAAAGAATATAATGTGATTGAGACAACTTTCCTTTGAGGAAGTTAACTTTTGGCTAATAACTGCTCTACCATTTTCAATACAAGCTTTCTTAAGAGTTTTGGACATCACAAAGTGAGGTTAAAGCTGATTTCTTATAAAAGGAATTTGTTTCAGAGTGGATATAATTTTCTCAGCAATCGGGAGGCTACCTTAAGTAAGGCACACAGAAAACACATACAACATTCCTTTTCATTTGATGAATGGATCTTGGTTGAGGCACTGCTTCCATTAGCCAAAAGGTACCCTAAGTGGAGAGGAATGAAAGACTTGGCTTCTCCCTTCTCTTGAAACTCACCCAGGAGCAAGGAAGAAAGCAAAAAATTGAAACAAAACCCCCATAATCTGTGAACTTTGGGTACATCTGTAATCTGAATTCACAGTATGTGAAGAGAGAAAATTAATGATGAAGAAATAATAAATGATTTAGTGGGAAGTGGGAAGTATGAAGGTCAAACTGAAGCGTCTACAGAGGGAGAGGTGGATGGGTAGCAAGTCTATTTATCCTACAGAATGTTGGGAAGCTCAGGAATCAGAGGTGCCAGATGCCACAACACCATGGGGAAGACAGGAGCGGAGGATGGGATTGCTTCAATGTTGGCCTAAGGGGCATTCCTTTGGTCCCCTGGGAGCCCCCTCTCACTGCCTGGTTAAGCACCTGCTCTGTAGCCCTCCAGCGAATGCTCTTTTTGAGTTAAAGGAGCTTCAGAAAGACAACAGAACAGACAGGGGAGATGGAAACTTGAAACACATTATACAAGCAAATTTCTCGGAACGGATGATGTTCATTTGATAGAAAGGGTTCTCCAAGTGCCAATAAAATAAATGACAATAAATGCACACCAATATTCATTGTCATGAAGTTTCAGAATATGTGGAAGAAAACAATGGTCCTCAAAGAACAACAGTGGAAAAAAACAGAGAGAAGCACATAAAAACCTTTGTGTGACAAAAACAGAGTTGGTCAAGTCTGAAGGTGCAGGACAAGCTGAAAAGACGATTTGCAATTCATACCACAAAGAACTAATGTCCTCATTACATGAGTCAAAAAGTAAAAGCCCAACTATCCAGAATAAAAATGATCAGTGTCTAAACAGACAGATCACAGAATGGGAAGTGCAAGTAGTATTTAAAATATGAAAAGAGTCTTGGCCTTACTCATAACGAGAAATGCAAATTAAAGTGAGATAATTTTTTAATCTAGTAGGTTAGCAAAAATAGAAAAATCTGACAACTCAACTTGGCAAAACTGTGGGGTACTTGTCTTTTCGTATAAGTTTGATTGGCATGTAATTGGTGCAACCTTTACAGAGGAGCAATTATATAGAAATTCACTGTGGTCCAGTACTCATTTGTTCGGTGGCAATTTATTCTACAGATGTACTTGCACACTGGTAAAATATTTGGAGCCACGAGAAATAACCAAAATATCAAAACGTAAGATGCTGACCCTCAACAGAAAACAGTATTCCATTAAGTGGAATACTATGCAGCCTTAAAAAGAATGCGTCCTTATATGAAAATAATTCAAGTTTGATTATTAACTGAGTAATGGAAGGTGTAGACACCTCATGCAATGTGTTAGCTTTTGTGTTAGAAAAGGAGAGAAAAGATAAAATTATGCTTTTTTTGGTATATAAAATGATAAAAATACACAAAAGGCTATGAAAAGTGCTAGCGTTCTGTGTGGGTTTAAAGTTTTGCTCACTGTTTATGAATGTGTTTGTATTTTTTGACACTAAATTGTTTGCAAGTACTTTTGGGACACAATAAAACAGAATGTAAAAGTTTCTGTTCTTTCATTCTCAGAATTTAGCTATTTGAACACGATCTGCTTTTGGCATCTATCTGAATGTTCTCTCTCTCTCTCTCTCTCTCTCTCTCTCTCTCTCTCTATATATATATATATATATATATATATATATTTTACTCTGAGGAAGAAGCAGGAATTGGATTGAGGAGGGGAGATAACATGGCTTGGCATCAGTTGGCGGGCACTTCCCTTGGCTGGGGCTGAGTTTGATGGAGTTGGTGTTGGGACACCACAATGTTACCATCTCATAAACCAAGCAACTCATGGCCCCACCAGAGATCCCAGTCAGCTGTCCTGCTAGGATTGCACCTCCAGCTGGGAATCCCTATATCTTCTTTGTAGTTAACAATTGAGGAATTTTCCCCCATGTTTACTCTCCATCGTGTGTTTCAAGAAAACAATAGGTAATTCATGTTGTTCCCGATTATAAAATCATACTGTAATATTAAACCTGTTTTTCAAAGTGCACACAGTTCTCCCCGCCACCACAGATTTTGAAATGATGTATCATTTACATATATATTGTCCACCCTCTCACTGCAACCCTCCCTCAGGTTGAGAATTACGGAATCATAGGTGAAAACTGAAACAGAACTAGCGTAAAACACTAGAGAAAAAGAGAGTCTTGGCACAGAAATGAGGAAAACGAGCCGCCACTGGGTGACGGAGGAAGTGGCTTCATCCACAGTCATCATTTAGGAGACGTCTGTGGGTGCCGGGTCACACAAGTTCTAGCCTGTGGATGAAGAGGGGGACGGACATAGGATCTGAGAGTCAGCACTGCAAAACTGTCGTGAAACCAGCCCCGATCTCGGAAGGTCGCTCAAAGGATTAAACGCGATATTAAATACGGAGCGCTCAGAAGGGACTGGTCCGCAGAAACGCCCTGGTGAACGCTTGATGTTTTGAGTAGCTATTCTTATTTGCTAATAATGCAGGCTTTCTGCAATCAGAAAATAAATATTCTTGATGGCAGTGTAGGGACTTTCTTCAATGGTCATGACTCTTGAAGTTCTGCTGGCCAATCTAATTTGGACCTTTTTATCGAAAGTAAACCTAAGAGAAACTTGGAGACGAGCACTATACCGTCTCAAAGACGGACGTGTAATTAAGTCTCCTGAGTCATGAAAATCCTCTCGCACTGGCATAAGCTCCATGTGGCCCTGAGAGGCACCACCTGCCTGATGAAGGAGGGGAAAGACCTGGCAGAGGCTTGTCCCTAATTCAAATAATTTTGTATTCCTGAAAATCTTCATCTTCTTCATGAGCTCTTCGAATATTTGATTGGTGGCATTTGCCCAAGGCCAGAGCCAATATTACGAGAATAAACAAAGGCCATACTTACATAGATCCTGCAATCAAATAAAAAAATGAAGGGAAAACATTCTAAAATGTGAAGCTGTCCCTTAGCGGTTTGCTGAATAATCCATAGGGAGGGGTGAGCAGACAGGTGGCAGTAATATCACTCAAACTTAGAGTCGAAGGGGAGAAATAGCCAACAGGGTACTTTCCCTCCCCGGTCCAGCTCTGAAATCAGTGGCTCCAGAATAGATTTTCCAAATTCTCCCTGATTTTTACTCCTTATAAGCTTTCCCCCAAACTTATTGTTAAAATGAGGGCTCTGAGGTCGAGCCTGTCCAGTCTCTGGTTGATGGAACGAAGAGCAAACTGCGTTTGCCTCCTCTCCACTTCTTTGCCTCCCTTCCTCTTCCCAACCCCCACAGTCAGGCGTTCACGATCTTCCCTCCCGCACCGTTGAAACCGCTCTCACTAATGTCGGAAATCGTACTCAACTTCTGAGCAACCTTTCTTCACCGCTACCTCTGGTTTGAAATACTGCCCCTTTGAATTCTGATACTACCCTCTCCTCGTATCCCTTCATCTCCTAGCCATTCTCACTGGGAACCCCTGGACTCCCTCTCAATCCCCCTTCTCCTCTCCCTTTTCAGTCTTGCCTGGTCTCATGGCTTTAGACTTCAACTCTACACGGCAGACTCTCAAACTCTACATCTGTCCCCCCATTTCTCCTCCAGCTGGAATTGGTGTGGCCCAGCACTCATGGAATCTCTGAAATGATTGTTAATGAAGCTGCTTCCTCTGTCACCTCAGTGGTGGCTTGTTTCCCTCATTTCCGTGCCAAGGCTGTCTTTTCCTCTAGTGTTTCACACTAGTTCTATTTCAAATTGTGGATTCTGCTTTATTTGGGTTGTTACCGGTTTCTTGTCTCAGCCTTTGTAGCCTTACCCTGTTTCCCCTTCCTAAACACTTTTGCCCCGGGACTTATCAAATTCCTAATTTTTGTCATACACCAACTTGAAGTGGACCCTCAAGGCCAATTTCAACTTGCTCTAGCCCTCACGGATACCTTCGGTCTCTAAAATACTGTTCTCTGTGTGTGCGGTCTGTGTGGGACTTGAAAAGGGTTTTTCATCTTGTTATTCATCTTCTGTGTTTAGGAGCACCTCACCCTCAGTCACGGCAAGGCCCATTTATTTTTCGGTTTCTCTGGGACCTGACACTTAAAAGGTACCAACAAAGAGTTGAAAACTCAGAATGGTGAGCGGCGTCAGACACAGGACACTATGGCTATGGCAGGAGGAGTTGCCCGGCAAAGCTGTTATTGTTTCTTTTTCTCAGCCTGGTCAGGCGACCCTATACATTGTATTCTCATGTGACCTCAGCGTCCCAGCGGGCTGCCTTGGATATAGCAACTGGTCAGTGATACTCATTGAACTTAACTCAATTAGGGACACTTTTGCGGGGGAGGTGAATTGCCAGAGCTGTTTGAATTATACGGAAAAAAAAAAAAAAGACTTGATAGGCTCTTAGGAAAAGGATGATATTCTCAGCATGTCACTTTTATTTAGTCTGTTTTAAAAAGGAAGAAAAAAGGGGAAACGAGGTAGAAGAAAGTACCT